>JAHWFP010202665.1:49359-106614 GCA_023313725.1 Lithobius niger | reverse complement strand
TCTATCCTGTAAATAATACAATCTATCCTGTAAATAATACAATCTATACTGAAAATAATACAATCTATACTGAAAATAATACAATCTATATACTGTAAATAAAAAATAAATCACAAGCTAAAGGGTAAACGAAGCGAACAGTCTGCATTAAAGACTGGTCTTTTGAGATACACTAGTATGAGAAAGAAAGTAAAGACAACTGCCGTGACTGGGACTCGAACCCAGGACCTCCCGCTCACTAGCTGTGCGATCTCCACGGCCCTCAGGAACGGATACTGGCAACAGGATTCAGCTGAGCTCAGTAGCTGTTTAAGCTTTCTCAGGAGGCCAAGAAGAAAGTCGCTTTCCACCTTGCGTATGTTTGTGTCTACTGGCAAAGGTTGAACAGCTACTAATCTCAGCTGAAGCCTGTAGCCAGGATCCGCCCCGGTAGCGCAGTGGTTAGGGCGCCCAGCTAGTAAGCAGTAAGTCCTGGATACAACTGCCCAGTCGGGGCAGTTGTCTTTTCTTTCTTTCTCAAATTAGTACATTTTGTATTCTTACAAGCAGTCTTTAATGCAGACTGTTAGCTCCGTCAACCCCTTTATCTTCTGATTTATTCTGGATTTATTGTTGCATCATTTCTTGTGTGGAGACCAAGAGCAAGTTGCATCCCTCCTTGTGTATGTTTGTGGCCTTTTGAAATTGAAAATGAGCGAAAAATCTAACGGTGACTGTGATACCAGCCCCTAGTAAAATGGGCGTAGTTCGGTTTCTTACAGTCGTAGACCCTTTCAACGACCCTTGTTTACAAAGAAGACACTCCCACCTTTCGAATGAATCTAATTGGAGCCATCCACCTGAATTAGAAACGACGCAGCAGCAGTTGAAAGTTGTAAGTTGACCCAAACCATAAGAGCCCGTCTAAAACGGTCCGTCTGATTTTCTCGTTCTTCACTTTCATCCTGGATCGGTGTTAGTGGCTCACTCCCCTTCCGATTCCATCCCTGCGTACTTGCAGGGTAAATTGACTTTATTATTATTATTATTATTATCATAAGAGATATGAAAAAATATATGGGCGAAACAGTGTAGATTACATTATTGTAAACAATTCTTATCTCAACCGTTTTTGTGTATCACTAACGGTTCTTGCATAATCGGCCAAATGGCAAAATTGGGCGCCATTTTGGCCGCCATCTTTAATGCCTAATACATTAAACACGTATTACCAAGGTGACAAAATGTGGAAAACTATTCCTTGGGATGTAAGTTTAAACAACAACTCCCAAGTGAAAAATAAAAGTTGGCAAATCAAGCACAGTAGCTCTAAATTTCCTACAGCTGCTCCCAGACTATGGGTGTTAGCACGGCTGCTAAACAGTAACGTAGTAGCTACGTTAGTGGGGCCGGTGGCAAATTAGCCCTTCGCCCTCCCCCCCCCCTCCTTAATGTACAGGATAGTTCATTCTTTTTTCTTTTTTCTTTTTTATTTTTGTTGTAGGCCTACTGAAAATAGGGAACAGTTTTTCGTACTGTAGTCAAGTGGTTCCTACAGTCACTTTAAAAAAAAAAAACACTTAGAAAGAGACGATGCACGAGGCATCCATCCAACCCAAGACCCAGGCGGCAGCTGTTAAATGGAAGTTACTACCATCAGAACAGTTGTTTTTTGCCGCATGAGGGAGAAAACCGGACTACCCGGAGGAAACCCTCGTGCAACGAGAGGGAAACAACCGGAGAAAAAACCCGTACATATGCACTTCCCATCAAGCCAGAGATGGACAGCTGGGACCAGAATGCCTATCGAATCTGATGACCCTGTACTCGCAGCTATACCCGTGCACCACTTGGAAAAAAGTTTGGGCGTTTTTATGGGCCGTCATGTTTTTTTAATGATAGGACGGACGGGGAGGATCGAAATTCATTTTTTAAATATCGTTTACATCAAATTAAATATAACGAGTGTACTACAAAATAACTTTTTTTTTAAATCTAAATAATTTTTTTCTTTCGGAGGCGCCCAGAGGCGGGGGTTGGGGGGGGGGGACACCTTGCCACCCTGTACCTACGCCGCTGTTGCTAAAAGTCTCCATCAATGATTGTTGGCAAAGACATAAAACTGGCCAGCCTATTCCATTTCGACCCCCACCGTTTTTTTTTTTCCATTTTTCATTCCACTTTCAAACTAACATGACTCTCCTATCGTTCCCAGAAACTTGCCGCAAGAAATTACGTCATCGGTGAACAGTCCTTGTGTTTCTGCAGGAAAGGAAGTGTGCACGGCCACTAAAGTGTGGCGGCCAGTGACGTAGTTGGCGGCGCAGGCGCACTAAAGATGTCCGCAGGCGGTTAGAATGAGTCGGCCCGAATCGTGTTGTGGGCGCACGTTGCCTTGCCGCGGTTGGTCCCTCACCTGAGGAGTTACGGCAGTGAGTTCGTGTCTTCCACGCCAACCTAGCAAAGAGCAGCGCACACCTGCCGCGATTCGGCGGCTCAAAAACCTTTAGGGAGCCCGTGGTTGGACCGTAATCTTTGGATAATCCCGTGTTAGTGCCTGTAGGGAGTCTTTACGGTCCCTGAATTATCACCTGTGGGACTTGGGGACGTTTAGTTCGTTTAGTTCGTTCGACAGGATGGAGCGAAAAGTGATTACAGCATCGCTAACCTGGCTCGTCTTGCTCATCAGCAGCCCGTATCAGGTAAGAACGAGTTCGGCTTGCTTTGTAGTTCTTACGCCATTCCTCCGCTAGTGTGGCACTTGCACAAGGTTGTAAATCTGATGTTTTAAACTGTCTCTTTGCGAGAATTGGGTGGAATTTCGCGTAATGTGTGACTGCTTTATTTTCAACTGACTTCCTGATATCGTTTGAGAGGGCCTGAGGAGGAGTGCGCAGCAACCAGTGGTTTACGATGTTAGGTGCATAGCCGGCGTGGGTTTGGTGTTGAGTGGGCGTGATATTATAAAGGGAATTATTGTGGATCTGGTTAGGAATCAACACCGTTAGAAAAAGTAACGTTATTCTGGCGTTGCTAATGGGTTAAAGGGGCTTGCTTCCATATTGGCCTTTCCTACGTGTCTTATTAGGTCAAACGCGTGTGTTACCAACGTGATCATTTTCACCATCCTCCCTCTCCCCCTCACGTACGTGTGAAATGTTTTCGTACAAACTTTAATGTTACAAAAGGTATTTACGTGTGTTGTACACGAAAATAACAAGAGGGTCTGTCCCTTTAAGTTGCTTCGGAACAATTTGGAAATCAAGGACACTACCAATTAAATAAAATGGTACATTAATAGGTGGTGTGATTGTTTACCTGTATCATTCTTCAAGTAAATATTAGTTTCTGGTTGCAGACGGCTTTTGAATTAAATATTGTTTTTACTCTGAAGGGTTCGAGTCTCAGTCTGGTAGACTTTTTTTTTAATCCTTTGTTTTTATGCTCAGAAATTCGTAAGGCTTTTCCAAATTTCTATTCTGCTTCGTCTGCGTTTTCATTCTTTTTTAAACGTTTGGTCTACTCATTTCGCGTAATTCGTTTAATTGTCGTTATTTATTTTTCATTACGAAATAAATTGCCAATGATATTAACACTTGGTTCTCCAGGCAACGTTGCACCCAGTGTAAGCTGCAGAGTATTATTCTAATGTAGTAATATGGTACAGTCATAATTTATTAAAATAGCTCTGCGTACAGCCTACAGAGGAGCTAAAGCAAAGAGGGAGGGAGAGGATATACAACACCATACTGGCAATTCTTTGCTATAAAACCTTACTTTCTGTTTAGAAGGAATAAAAATCGAACGTACTGGTTGTTCTTATGTTTTCTTTGATGTGGTGTAGTCAGGGGAATGCTTGTTTCTAGTTTAAAGGGACATACCTTCTCACTATATTCGAGCATCCTGCGTGAAATAGCGTTTGCAACATTGACACGAGGGAAAAGATAGGAAAATGAATACCTTTGCAATATTATAGACGCGTCCGAAGTAATATTGCAAAACTGAGCCATACAGAAAAGCCAACCGTAAAGAATGCACCTTTAAGTTTATGCGTACAGTATGCTTACTTAATTAGGAGGGGGGGGGGGGGGCGGGAGGGGAGGAGAAATGTCACTCAGGCCGTCACTCTCGAACCGCGATTTCATTATTTTACATGTAATGTCCTGTTTCTTATCCTATAGTTTTCGTTAAAGTGGGGACTTGTTTGTGCTGGGGAAGAATTTGGAGCTCCACAAGTAAAGGCTCATGGTGAATTAAAATATCCAGAAGGGGTTAGGAGAAATTCGAGGTCTTTCAGGACCACACTTGATTTCTCGAAACCAGTTTACCGAATATTTTAAAAAGGCTTTCTTAACGTTAACCTAGTAGGCTAAGGGTGTAGAGTTCCGGGTTGAATAGTTTTAATATGCGTTGTATGTACGAGTATTCTAGAAGAATTTTAAACGTCGATGTTTTAAAAAATCTGAATCTTAAAATGTATCGCTAAAATAGGTTAACATTCACGCACACACAAATTAAGTTGTAATGGCAGTTTTATAGTAGTTGTTTTATGATTTGGCAATAAATCGTCATTTTGCTCAAGCTATACTGTAAGTCTTAGCCGCTAAAAGCAAGGCATAACCTTCCCCAACAAACAACAACAAACCATAAACTTTCGTTTAAGATGTAGGCCTATAACGGCGGAAACAGCGGTTGAAGTTGTAAGAGTCCATGCGAATTTAGAAATCATTGTTTCCTTTTCCCGGAATGGCACGTTCTTTGGTTGAAAATAAGGTCAGGGCAATTTAAGCGCCATCGCCGAGAGTGTGGGACATTCGGCCGCTAACAATTCAATGCACTCTCGGCGGGAGAAAAAAAAATGAAGAAAAAATCACACTTTTTCGTGTGCTAGTCGATTATAAGCTTATCCATTCCTTAATTTTCTTTAGGCCGTATTATTTCGAATAGGCTAAATAAAACACGCAAAACGACGCAAAAACGGAACAGCTAAAATTACGTAGGCTTGACATGATAAAAGTTGACCAAAAATTGTGCTGGGCGGAGTTCAATTTCGTTTCGTCTACCAGTCATTGACGTGGCGCCTTTATCTCCGCGTCCACTTAACATTCTTCATTTTGTAAAATGAACGAGTTTAGTTTAATAGTTGGACATTTATCATTATAACTGAAATAAAATGGATCTTCGGGTTTATCCCAGCTTTTACACGTTATTTTCTAGGGGAAGCCAGCTTTACGTCATAAAATATTCGGCTCGGAAAATACTAAATGGTGTGAAAACGAATGTCGTTGTTCCTTGTAAAGGTTTAACATCACTTTTAACTCGATGTCGTACTGAAGTAGTGATTGGGTAATAAATTCAGGAATTGTGTCAATTCATACAAATAAAAGACACTGCACTACCAGAAAATCCTCTTTAAAGACTGGCCTTGTCAGAATACAAGCTAATCTAATGAGAGAAACAAAAAAAAGACAAATTCCAAGCTCGAGTCAGATTCGAACCCGATTATCCGTTTACTAAACTAGCGCTCTGCCAACTGCGCTAATAGGGCGGACTCCTGGCTGTAGACGCCAGCCGAACTGAGTTTTTCCTCAGGGGTCCACCACGGTAGCACAGTTGGGACTGCATAGTTACCCTAGAATCCTGGATGGGGCATGTTTTTTTTTTTTTTTCTGTATCAGATTATATATCTTGCATTTTCCCAAGGCCAATCTGTAAACTTGGAAAGAATACACAATCGGCTCTAAAAAATATTAAGGCAGAATCGGCACAGAACAGCTTATATACCATAGTACATTGGTCGTGTCAGTATTCGAAACGGGGTGTACTTTATATGGAGGCTACGACTTTAACCATTCGGCTGCTGCTGCTCGCTTTGTTCGAGATCCCTAAAGAGATGACGCGTTGGGGTTTAATATGGGCCAGGTTTAAAATCATAAAAACTAGAGCGGTATCTGATCGCCTCCGAACCTGTAACTTTCATTCTTGCCGATTAATATAGGTCCTTGAAAAATTATATAGTTAAGTTTTTCAAGGACCTATATTAATCACTAAACTGGTAAGAATTAAATTCAGACTTATAGTCAGTGCAAGATCCGCACAAAATCAAATTCAAGCGTTTTCAGAGACTTGAGATTTGTCACCAATTTGGTTAAAAATCCATGAAAACGCTGGAATTTGATCTTGTGGGAATCCTGCACTGACTATAAGTCTGAATTTAACCTTCACCGGTTCCCTAACAAAAAAATTGTGCGTTTATCAATGTCATAAACTAACTGTCTTTAGTTATGTCTTTAGGCCACTATCTTAACGAAGCTAAAACCTTCTGGGCGTCCTTCAGAAGCTTAGACCTCATACAAAACCAATCTATAACAGCAATTATGTTGGCGTGAAGTAGTGATTAGGGTTTTTGGATGCACGTAAAAAAAAAACTTGTTGATCTGACAGACACAGATGCCTACATATCACGGTAGGTGTTATCTCGTGCATATGAACCACTAATATGAAATTTGGCCTTGAATTCTACAAGTAGTACCTCTCAAACCCATAATCTTTTAAGCCAATTAAAATCTCTTTAAGGAGCAACGTATGGCCACAGGAAATGGAAGCTGCAGACTTTGAACTTAATAATAGTTTTCGATGCTGAAATTCTATTTTAACAAGTAGGCTAGCACAAGTGTCAGCAACCACTGAGTTTCATTTTTCCATCTAGTTCGTGTAATTCGTAGGTTTGTTGAGTGCTACGCATGATTAATTGCATAAAATGCGTGCAAAGTTTAATGTTCCTGGTAATTTGGGTTTCATACGTGTCGCACGTTGTTTTTGAAAAACTTAAACTGGCAATGCATCAAATCCAGGTTAATAAATATTTTAATTAATCTTCGCCAAGTTCGTGATATATTCGTGATTGTATGGGAGGAGGGGAAAGACCTTCTTTTCTGCATGATTGAATTTTAAGGAATCAACGATCCCGGTTCACGATACTATTTTGAATGGATGCATGGTCAATGGACTGGTTTAAAAGAAGACCATTTAAACTTTTCCGTTAAAAGTTTAAAGACTTTTCACTTAATTTCAGTTTCCGTATTGCGTGAACAAGCTTTCACGTCGAATTCTTAAAAAGGTTTTATTTACATTAACGATTCGGTGAAGTTTTATATGCGAGTGCCAGCACTATTTTACCAGTGGATTGCGCAATTTTGCCAAAATCATTTTTTTTTTGTTTTTTTTTGGCATATGGTCTTTGCTAAATATTTTGCTTAATTTTCGATTTAAGCAATTTTTTACCTGTCTGCTCCTAGAGCTAGGTAAAAGTTTTATTTCATCCCATCAACTTTTTTTGGTGGGGGGGGGGGGGGAGGGGGTGATTTACCACGTGATATTGGAACAATGGCGTTGTACGTTGTTACTACCTAGAAATTTCTCGATTCGATAGAATGTCTAATTTTAACAGTTTTTAACAAATAGGCTAACGTTAAATTTAACATATTTCTAGAAATTTTCTACGTACGACAAGCTTTTAAAATCGCACGGCAGTGAAGAATGTAGCAGCATTTATTTTTATAAGGTCCCTTCAAGAAATGGGATGTAGTTTAAATACTAACGATGCGAAATCAAAAGCACCTAACTGCTTCCAGATAAAACTTTATTTATTTTTTAAATTTATTTTAACAACTGTAAAACAACTAAACGATAGTCGAATCGGCTTAACTTAACCTAAACTGATATTTTAGAACATAAAAAAAATCCGGTGAGGAAGTCAGATTCCAACGGGGAAACCTCTCTTCGTGTCAGGGTCGAGAGAATATCCAGACCAGATCCCATAGTTGAAAGAGTACCAAAGAGACTGGGGGAGGGCTTAGGGAGTTCACACCCTAAAGGAGGGTCTGTCAGGAACATTGCCAGATTCCTTTACCGATTACTAACCATACAAGCTTTCTTGAAGCATTAACTACCACCGTTAACCGTTAACTACCATGATAACAGTATTGTGTCGTTAACACATTCACAGCATCATTAGCTCTCTTACAGCGATACTTCCCACAATTTTTGCAAGAACACGTTGTCGAGCTATGCCCCGCTTCGAAGGGTGACGTCTGGTCACGGACTGCGAATTCGAATAAATTGTAGTAATTTAATACGCCTAATTTCACACTGACCATGCAGCCAACAAACAGCTACAAGCTAAATAGTTAGTCAACAGTTGGTGATGCAACATCGGGTTATGCAAATGAGGAAAACAGACTAATTTTCTCGGTGTAGCGGAAGCGAGTTGGTCGGTGGGTCAGTTGTTAGTCTGTCCTGCTGTTTGAGTCTATATTTAGTATGCATGAGGGTCGTTTGAGCCACATTCGATCATCATTTACAATGGCTGCGGGCTCAGAGGTTATGGCAGAGGTTATAGCGATACATGCAGAAATGGGTCGATTCGAAGAACATCTGTGAAAAAGACGGAACTAAACGGTGGGAGTTGAGGCATCCTTGGACGAGGAGTGATATACTAAATGCTGATATGCGTGTCGGAAGAGTAGTATTAAGAGTCAAAGGTCGTGAGATTTAACGAACATATTGTTATTTTTCGTTCACGGCTGGAAATTCTTGGGAAAGTTGGTGGTTAATTATTGGCCTCTTTTTTTTTTTGGTGAGGTTTTGTTTTTTGAGAAAATATTTGGAACAAACGTAGTTGCCGGTGTGAAGTTTAATGGTCGTGGGGTCAGAGGTGTTTTATTTGGGTTGCCCGTAAAGTGAGGTTTTAGGGAAAACTAAATTCCGGAAACGAGGGTAAAACGAAGTAAATACCGGGAAGTGGAGATGAGAGGACGAAAAGTAATTGTTGAACCATGACCAGTAAACTATCTGACCCGACCAACAACAATCTTATGCAGGCCCGGACTGGCAGCCCTTGGGCCCAAGTACCATGTTGTTGTAAAAAGCCCCTAAACATAACCGGGGTGAAGGGTGAAATTATGTGAGCTCATTATTTATGGTTGAGGAGGGGAGATAGCGGAGGACATGAAAATTTACCACCAAATTTTTAGTTAACCGCTCCCCCCTTAAGGTCCAAAAGTAATGTGACCCCCCCCCAAAAAAAAAAAAGAAATGCACTTTTCATATGCCATTGAATGATTCCCTGTAGCCAACTTAAGTAAGTAGCATGCTGTATCGACAAATTACCACTAGTATAGGAAAACGTGCCTCGTTTTTAATGATGGGACGGGGGGGGGGGGGATTGAGGCTTAATGGCGCTTCGACAACTTGGTCATTAGCGCCAACCTCAGTCACAGTGCAGTGGTCCGGGTTGCCACTGCACCACACATTACAGAGATGTTATTCAAACCCCTAATCTAAATCTTGTCATACATCTGTACCTCCTGCAAAAATTGAAAAACACCGGACAGGAGGACAGACTTATCGCCCAACTGACGCGCAATGACGAACACCATCAAGATGGCGACAATCAACAAGTAAGTGCCGGACCGTAAGTGGCCGTCGACACCAAGAACATTCAGGAGGGTCAACCCCCCGCAAAAGGAAACAGTGTGATGGGACAGGGTTGAGTAAAGAATTATGTTCTATAAAACGCCGATGTTCCTTACACTCATTTGATGACGAATTTCATACATATGGAATAATCAGGAAAGGGACCATATTTTCAGACAACGAAAAGCAGAAAATTACTGTACGCGAAAAAATTCAATAACAGCAGAAATTTCACTTGTAACTATAAAATCTGAAAAGGCCCCCTTACGAATCTATGGGAGGGTCCATGTGCCATTGGCACCCCTTGGCACTACGGCCAGTCCAGGCCATTTTATGGGGGCAGACAAAATGGCCGCCAAGGGCCCCATTCCATTCCTTCGAGGTCTATTCGGGAGTTGGCCAAGCAAATCGTATCGGTGAATTTTCGTACGGAGAGTCCCTCCATCTACGACAAAAAACTCAGTAATTCACTAACTTATTCCCAGTTATCACCCGGAATTTAGCTTACACATAACTAAATTTCCGTGCAGCTTTTTGCCACAAAGCTACTAAATTTCTGCAGATAGACTGCACATAACTGTCCAGTAAATAGTGACATGTTCGTTTATCCAGAAAGTGTTTCAAGGAAGAGTGGCCGCATTCTTTTGTACTGCAGGTGTCGCCCTCGGGTAACAGACAGCGGCAACAAGACAAAGCAATCGCATCAGCTGTGCTTTCAGCACCCATACTGTCCAACCCAGTCGCGTATGCTATTTTTCATCTAAGATCTGGCAGATACTGTAGTACACAGCCCTAGTTGTTGAACATTCAAGTTTCTTGGGATGTTTAGTTGTTATTGTTGGGATGATGGAAGGATATGAAAGAAAGGGCACGTTAACACAATTGATATTTGCGCCCATACTTTGACAAAATGGTGCCTAATTTAGGCAAACAGTACAGAACAAATACAGCTGAAAAGCTACAATCAATCGACTAAATGGCAAATATAGAGAGGGGACGAAAAGGATAAATAGACGACGGGAGCATATGCAGATGTGGCTAAGGAACCACAGAAGATTCTGAAGAGCTACACAAAATAAACGTCAAGAAAAATAAGGTTTTGGCCGACGTTTATCCTGTTAACACAAAATACAGAAGAAGCAGCTGAAGAACCACAGAGAATAAACGGCAGACAAAATATGGTTTTGGCCGACGTTTATCCAGTTAATAGAAAAGACAGAATGTGCAGCCAAAGATGTAAGGAGAATGAACGTCAGTCAAAATGAGGTGTTGGCTACGTTTATTTATCTAAAACAAAGAAGACCAAAAAAAAGTAAGCAAAAGTAGGCTATAGAGCTTATCTCTTTAAAGAATTTGATGACCTTCAGACGAGACTGGATTATCGCCCAGCATTTCTGAAAGCTTTCCACTTATCCCATAATAAACACGGGATGCACGTAATGCCCTTAATGCCAGTGCTGTGGAAAATGTTTCACACATTATGTTAGCGCCCAAAAAGAATGTTTTAACAGTTTCTTGGCCTTGCGGTGTTTAAAGTGATAAATCGTGAAGGAACGTGATTTAGAAGTCTTTCCTTCATCCTACCCAAACTTTATACGATAAGATCTAGATTTTGGTTTTGGTTAACATCGCTGTAACGTGTGGCGCAGTGCTAACCCGGCCCACTGCACCGTGAGTGGGGTTGACGCTAATGATCTAGTTGTCGATGCGCCATTAAACCTCATCCGTCCGCCCCACCCCGCAACGTTATATGGAACAATATGAAAATAATATTGTTCTGCAGTCATTGCTTTACGATGTCAGTGACGTGGAAGAAGTTGTGCTACACACTACGGTTGGACGATTTGACGATATTCTGGTATTGTAGATTACGGTATTTATTTCTAGCGATATCGATATCGGCAGCTTCAGTGCCCTTAACAAAACCGGACATCGTCTGAACGATAATATCGCAAAAATGGTTTCCACGAAACTGACTGGCTAAGAAATAAAACATTATGATTATTTCCATGGCCGAAACTAGTCGGTTGTAACGAACTATTCGTATATTAGAAAATTAACAAACTGTATAGACGGCATAAACAATAATAAATAATTTATTTAGAAAGGAAAAAAAGTCGCGAAGCTACTGGATCATGTATGTACATTGAACGACAATACAAACATCATCGTGGTCATTTGTGGTCATCGTGGCTGAGTTGTGAGAGAGCTCAGCCTGGTTGCTGGAGGTTTGCGGATCTGGTCGAACCCCTGGAAAGGGGATCTAGGCAAAGTCCCCGCCAGGACTGCCGGCCAGGGTAGCGTGAGAGGCTACCATGCTCCTTCAGCGGCTATGGGAACTATTCTGGCGAATTCTGGACAATCTTTCGGCCCCTACGATGATCGGAGGTTTCCCGGATCGAAATCCCGGGTTGGCACATCCCATTACCAGATATTTCTTCTTCTCTAAAAGTCTGGTAATGTTCAAAATTGAGCTGTTCATCCATACAAGCATTAAGTTGCTTCGGCTGACTTAAGGCTCAAAGAATTTATAAAAAAAAAAAAAAAAACAGTTTGTACTAATGAAGATACACATTAGTTTAATTGGTTAAGACTATGTTAAGACTAAATTAGGTATCATCATTTAACTAGCTAAAATTATCCACAAAGGATAAACGTTACGTGAATAAATTTTGCATTATCGTTATGATTGCTGCTGGAAAGTTTTTATAGTGGGTTTGTTTGGCAAGTTTAAAGGGACACCCGGCCTGCCTTATAATATTCCACGTGCCAAATTACAGCTACGCGCAGATCATCATCCGAGCAATTACAGTGCCAAGGTCGGCTGGGGTGGTAGCTGCGTTCTTCGCATAGCTGCTGTCTCGGTTGGCTTTGTGAATAATACACGAGACAGAATCAAGTCAACGATTGTGTCGTCACAAACAGGAATAATTCTCGTAATTTAAAATCACAATTTATAATTTTCTAGGCTAGTGTCTTATAATTTTGCTTCGGCGATCTATTGGAATAATTAATTTTAACTTTTACCGCATTAGTCTATTAGATTCTAGATCTAATGGCAATTATTAGAAAATTAGTAGATGTACACACAGAGATGAAACGTCATGATTATTGTACGCGCGCAATGCATCATTTAGTGACGGATCGTTAGTAAATAAAGTTCCATTATATTCAACAAAAAATCTCCTAGACGCCACATTTAAAAAAGGATTTTTAGCAAGGGAAAGACTAACGGTAAGGAAATAGACCTTTGGGGCCGTACTTGATGTGGAGGATCGAGAAAAATGGCGCTGGGAGGTATATCCCTTTAATTTTGTTTTTCACATCTTTTTTTAGCTTTTTATGTAGGCTAGACTTTTACCATTTACCTCAAAGTATATTTTTGTGGAGGCGGAACAAAGCCAATGAATTGAAATACGGCGGGCGGTTCTTTTTTTTTAACGGTTGCAGGTATAAAGCGTTAAAATGGAAACAAATAGCACATTTAACGTCCCATTTAAGACAACCTTGGAAAAAAATGCTTCCAGTTGCACACACGTAAACAATTAGTCCGTTGTCCGAAATTACCCGTAAAATCACAAAAATGAGCACATATCCAAGAAAAAAGTTCAACCGCTACAATTAAACGAAAACTTTACACCTGTAAAAAAAATAATATTTCGTCAGCAGCAGTTTAAAGGAATGTAATTACGATTCGATACGCCACTGCGCGTTTATTTATTTATTTATTTATTTTTATCTTTAGTGTTTTAAATCCTAATTCAAGTTTCCTTATACCGACATAAATTTAAAAGCTTAATGAGAGTTGAAGGCAGGGTCTAGCGACAACTGAGTGACCTTGTGTGAGAAAACAGTTTCGAAATACAACATGCCCAAACGAGGAGGAATAAACAAAGAATAAAATAAAAAAAATATAAAAAAAAAGACTGAAAAGAAACAGAGCGAAAGAACAGGGTGTGAAAAAAGTAGTGGCCTTACCACGACGTGTCGGAATTTTGGAGGGCAAAAGACCAGACTTGAGTGCACACTTGTTAATTCCCCCGATGAAAAACATTGCAAGCATTTGAGAGAAAGAGACAACTGACAGTTTCCTTGTGAGCAAACTTTTTTGTTGTTACAGCTTGTTCTGACTTGGATGCTGAAGGTGTCTCGTTTTTTTTCTTCTTGGCGTTCTTTCATCCTTATTCCTTTCCGTTCGTTGGCGTATTGTATTTATGCGTTTTGTAGCAAAGAGGGTCCGTTCACCTGACCACCGTGGGTTGCAAAGCGTTCGAGGAACTTGGACGGTATCTCCTTCCAGATTTTTATCAGCGGCGTGTTTTTTTTTTTTTCCCTCTCGCTACGCTTGACGTGTATAATTCACACACGGATCGTCATGAGTGAGATGTTTGTTAGTGTTTGTGTTTGTCTGGTATGGCGGCTACCAATCGAGAAAATATACGCTGACATTTTTGTTGGGTCAAAAAAAATTCATGATTTATGCTGCAGATACTAGTCATATCGTTCGATTCGCTCACTCTACTGGCGTCGAATCGATCCTTCCTTCACATAGAGTTTATTCAACACCTGAACATCACAAAATCGAATAAATCGACGTCCGAAAGCCATTCGTCACATCCCAAGATGGAATTCCCGATACTGACAGCTGGTAAAAACCATAAGTTCACGGAAACACAGACACAATATCCTACTCTTCCAAGATGGCGGCTCATGGTTGAACACCAAATTCACGTAGTAAGAGAACGGCGCTATAAGTGCCCCCCTCCAAATATTTCACCCCACCCGCCCCCCCGATTCCAACACTCACGTCATTACCAGGAAAAAAAAACTAAAAAAAATGCAGTCTAAACTTGCCATCAAACTGAGCTTAATTTTTTTTATTTATTTAAATTTGTTAATTAATTAATTTTTTGTAGCGACTTTGCAATAATTAATTTTTGTGTGTTTGTGGGGCCTATTTTACCAAAAAGAATTTTACTGCGTTGAAGCTTACGCTACGTTTAAGTTGAATTAAACGAGTAAAAGTGCCTAATGTGGCTGTCTTGAAAAAAAGAGTCCTCGCCCACTGTTTACAGATGTGCCCTCTGCCGCCCCCCCCCCCCAAACAATTCAGTCCTGATGCCGTCACTGCGTAGTCATTTTTAAATTGTCGTGTTAGCATTTTTTATTGCGACCAAGAAGGGAAATATTCTGTCGAAAATCAAATATTGTGTCGTGTTTCCGTGAACTTGTGATTTTTACCTGCTGTCAGGAGCGGAAATATCATCTTGTTTACCTTCACAACCACAATATTGACATATTGTTTGCCTTCACAACCACATATTGAATTCTATATTATTAACTATAGGAGTAGATCTTGGTGGGCGAGGGGGGGGGGGGGCGATAAGAGGCTTTCGTAAACTCCACAATGGTTCAGACGGTCATGAATAATACCACGAGTCGATGCATTGTTTTGGTAAGTTATGGTCCGGAAGGACCTTTCTATATTGACACGTTAGGGGCAGTAATTCTAGTTCACACATAGCCGCTGGGGCGCGCCGCCAGTTCGACGCGCAACTTTCATATTTTCTATCTGACGGTATTTCTGTCCCATGGGACGTTCGATCTGATGGGTTTTCGATCTGACGGGAGGACACCGAGATTTACGGTGTGACAGTTTCGGACAAAATGGTCGTCTGAGTCAGTAAATTTGTGAAGTCACGTATATATTCGAAATATTATCAAATCGACGGGATAAAGCGTAAAAAAAAAGTCATCAGGAATTTCGGACAAATTCTAATTTCATGAATTTTGCGAAAACAACGCTGAAATTGTTCCAAATTGTTTCCCTCTTCAGCGGTAACGAAGAGGGAAGGGTGTGGTGGGGGGGGGGGGGGGGGGGTCGTCGTTAGTTGCATCATTTTCTGTGGGAGGGGGTGCAAAGGTCGTGACAAAGTCTGATGGGGGAAAGAGAGCCAGAAAATGGAAAAAAAATGTGCGTTATTTGCGTATGGCCTCCATTACTTTGCATACAAAAATGGCGCCGTTCAGTATAGGCCTGGAGAATCGCTAATGGTGAGAGTCAATAACTTACCAAAACAAACTCAAAACTATCCACTTGTGGTATTTTTCATCATCGTTCGACCCGTTTTGGAATTAATGAAAGCAAAAGGTCGTCCAGAAACAAAAATCAACCCTCATCCTCCCCCAAGATCGACACCCATGGTTGATGAGGAATGTGACGCGTGGTTTCGTGACGTCACTTTCTTCAAGACTTAATTTGGGTTAGAAAATGTTCCGTTCACAACTTCTTGGGGCATGGTTGTAATGTACTTTATTGTGACTCGTGCTGGGAACTCGGACAAATCGAATGTGAGAAGGAACAAACACACAACTCTCGATTTTATGGTAAACAGAAAAAGATGTTTGAACAACGGGACGGGGGTTAAACCCGACACCTCTCTCACGACACAGATCTGTCGCGGTGACAATATTGTCTAACTTTGTTCCATTAACATTGAATGACGCAAAAGACACCCTTCTGCCGAAACCAGGTTAACTAAACAATGAGACAAGATTTAAGTTAGGGGTTTGAATAACATCTCTGTAATGTGTGGTGCAGTGGCAACCCGGACCACTGCACTGTGACTGAGGTTGGCGCTAATGACCAAGTTGTCGACGCGCCAATAAGCCTCAATCCCCCCCCCCCCCCAATGAGACAAGAACAAGAAGGGAGAAAACTAACAATGAAGGTTTTAAAGAACACTTAAAAAAAATGGTGAGTTTTGAGCTCTTGGGGAGTGTTTTCCGGTTGTCACTGCACCGCCTTCCAAAAAAGAGTTTGTGTGCACCCCTGGTTACTCGGAAATACCAGTAAGTAACCATTTAAACATCGTTTCGGTAAGGTGTTCAAACCTCGTCTTTGGATGGCGCTGCAATGACAACCTGAAAACAACCCCCAAAGAGCTCAAACTCACCATTTTTTCTTAGATTTTGACGAAATGTGACGGAACGGTACTTTATCACAAAATTATTGATTGCCCAAGAAGCAATGTTGCTTTCCCTACTTGTGTATGTTTGTGACCTCTGGGTCACCACTGAGAAAGACTGAACGGTTATTTAGTTCGTCTGGAGCCGTAGCCAATATCCGTCCCGGTAGCGCAGTGGTTAGAGCTCCCGGCCTAGTCAGCGGGAAGTCCTGGGTTCAAGTCCCAGTCGGGGCAGTTGTCTTTCCTTTCTTTCCCAGATTAGTGTATATTGTTTCCTCACAAGGCCAGTCTGCAGACTGTTTGCTTTGTTTACTGATTGCCATTTTAATTTGTAGACTGATTTGAAAGTAACATTAAAATTTTATTAATTTATATCGGTTGTGAGAGTGCAGCCTCAGCACGCCGATTGGGTTAATGGAACTATCCTAGAGCTTCATTAAGATGGAGACTATCTGTCATTTCTTTATTAATAAGGGAAAAGGTCTAGAGCAAACTTCCGGTATTCGGTGGTTGCCATAGTAGCAACTGCGGAAACCAGACACTATAGACATAACGTAAAGCCACTTTTATTTGTATTTTCTCAAGACCAGTCTTTAACGTTGCCTTTCTATTTGTGGTTAAAGGAACACCCGGCCTGCCTTATAACATTCCGCGTGCCAAATTACAGCTACGCGCAGATCGTCATCCGAGCAATTACAGCACCAAGGTCGGCTGGGGTGGTAGCTGCGTTCCTCGCATAGCTGCTGTCTCGGTTGGCTTTGGGAATAGTACACGAGACAGAATCAAGTCAACGATTGTGTCGTCACAAACCGGAATGATTCTCGTATTTTAAAATCACAATTTATAATATTCTAGCTAGTGTCTTATAATTTTGCTTCGAATAATTAATTTTAATTTTTACCGCATTAGTCTATTAGATTTTAGATCTCATGGTAATTATTAGAAAATTAGTAGATGTACACACAGAGATGAAACGTCATGATTATTGTACGCGCGCAATGCATCATTTAGTGACGGATCGTTAGTAAATAAAGTCCCATTATATTCTACAGAAAATCTCCTAGACGCCACATTTTTAAAATGATTTTTAGCAAGGGAAAGACTAACGGTAAGGAAATAGACCTTTGGGGCAGTACTTGATGTGGAAGATCGAGAAAAATGGCGCTGGGAGGTATATCCCTTTAAGGGTGGCCAACTTATAGCAATACGGTTGCAAAGAAATCCATAGATTCAGTCGCACTTTCTGGTACTCTGAGACTAAGCTAAGCTATTCAAACTAAAACTAAGCTGGAAAACTGACCATATAAAGTAAGAGTTCTTCAAAAAAGCTTATTAGTTGGACTGCTGCTTTAATGAATCTTCAAGTTGGCATCCTAATTGGATATTATCATCGTAAAAGATGCCGTCTGATAGCGAAGGTCAATAAAGAGCAGAAGTTTGGCTTTAAATACTTTCGTTGTTTAAAAAAAAAAAGTTAATTGCATTGCGCTGAACCAGTTTGAAATGGCTGACAGAAAAGAGTTGCACAAACAAGCACCGACTAGCTTTCATGTTTAATAAGCAACAGAAAACGGTGGTTCATTGCTTGCTGTTTCCTTGCTTGCGTGCCCCCATTAATTCGTTAGCTACTGTAGCAAAAACAAAAAAAAACAAAAACAAAAAAAAAACAGGATGAGATAAACTTAATACATAATACTATAATGAGAGTGTTTTTGCTGCGGTAGCGGTGAAAAATAACAACATTCAAATTTAGAAGAATGTATTTTTTTTGTTCTTGAATTGTGTTTCAACAACGCAGCTGCAATTGTAATAACTGGGTGGTCTGTTACATTTTAAATCCGAGCTGAAATTTTCCCACAATTCAACGTCGTGAATTTGCAGTAAAAACCCGCTGTGGTGTTTTGTTTGCAAGGTCGTGATTGTTAAATTAACATGAGTGATGGCCGTCTATGTATATATTAATACCATGATACCATCACTTTTGGTTGCTTGCGTGTTGGTAACATGGTTTCACCAACATCGGATCACAATCGCTGTCATGTGAAAATCCAGGTCCTACTTTACAGGGGAAATTATAGTCGGCTTGTAAGCAGCTGTAGTCGTCCATCGCCACTGCAGGAAAACAAAAACCAAATGTGATTACGTATTTACTCACCAAAAGCGTTGGAGATAACGGACCTTATTATTAAAGGCACGCTACTCGTTAAATAAACTTAAAGGAGATAAGGCCTGTACTTCTCCATTTTTGCCATTTGGGAACCTTAAAGGGGGATTGCCAGTAAATAACAAGGTGTAGCATCTGAAGCCATTTGCCGATATCTAGTTTTGTCTATAGCCGTGACTTTCAACACGCGAAGGAACACACAAATACATTTCTTTTTGCACAACTAACAATTTTTTCCGCCTACAAACAATTGCCCCTTTCATCGTCGTGATTCAGAAAACCCAGATTGGGGATGTGCTTCCTAAAAGCAAAGCCACAGATAAATCATGAGAACCATTAACCAGTATTTTAAATCGTCACTACAGGTGGATGTTTAGTGAATGTGTGGAATGAGATAAACAAAGAGAAAAAAAGATAGGCACCCACTTATCGTTTGTTTATGAAATGAACCTTTACGAAAAACCTTACTACACTCTTATCATTGGCTTGTTCACTCGACTGGTCCTTTTTCATGTTGAAATGTCTGTCAGCAGCATAAGAGTTTCAACAAGAAATGTCCTCGAGCGAAGGGAGACGACGCCGAACAAGCGAGCCTTACGGCCCCCGCGCACTAAGCAACCAAGCCGCGTGATCAGGTCGCTGCGGCCAACGAGAAAGCTTACGGCATATGTCGCACCGCGCACTGGGATCCCGGGCGGCAGGCGATCACAGGGTGGCCATACTTTCTCACCACGTGATCGAGAATTATCATTGAAAAACGGACGTGGTCGCGCGGTACGTCGCCGTATTTTTTGCCCGTGACGACCACTGGCCGCACGACCTGGCCACCCAGTGCGCGGGAGCCCTTAGCTAGCGATACTGGGATAGTTTAAAATTTAGAAACTCTTGGGGACTTCGATGTGTGCTTGTGCATACGTAACACCAAACGAAGTCAAGTAGGCTTGACGGAAAAGCAAAACAGTGACTATAGGAAAGCTTCTTTTATGCATTATCTGTCGTCACATCCTCCTTTCCACGTTTCTTCCTTGTGTCACCTTGAAACACTTGACAAGAGGAAAGTTTCTCTTTTGTCGGCCTGAAAAGAGAAATGATGAAGTGGTACAATTTCAAGTAAATCAAGACGAAATTGAGAACGTTATTGTGTAGCAAACGCAGGGACGGACAGACCAACGCAGGGCAAGTTGGCCTGAAGGTTATACTTTGTTCCACGTTATGTTTTCAGAAAACTGACTGCATAACGCCACGTTTTCTTCCACTATGAGTGCAAAAAATCCGTAAACAGCCCATTCGTAAACTCTGACAGTAACTTTGTTGAGTCTCCAAGTGTGATAGCCACATGTTTTTGCACTCTTAGTGCAAGGAAACGAGTTGTCATCCAGTCATTTTCTGAAAACATAATGTGGAACAAACTATAGCACGATCCTATCCTATGTTAGAGATCAGGATTCGAGCCTCACCTGCCACCCCTGGCATTTTAGAGAAGATAAGAAAAGGGCCCTGTGGTGCCTTGTGCTCCTATCGATTGCAGCACGTAAACGATCCAAAGAATTTTAAATTGTAATTTTCTAACAAAATTGTCCATCTCGCCTTCCGACCCCCATGTCTTCGGCTGAGAGCACGTCAGACCGCCAAGACACGTACGCACAAAAAATCAATTTCGTCGGGTTTTCAACCTCACTTGGCAAATAAATAATAAACTTTAAACCGACCCAAAACATAATGGCTGTCAAAATAATAACAATAATAAAAATAAAAAATAAATACACAACAACAATTACAATTGCGTCAGGTAACCACTTATGTCTTGTCCTTCGTAGTCATCCCCTTTTTTTGGCATAAGTTTAGAAACACCTTTCGGCCGACTAGGGTAAAACTTAAATTAAGATTATTTGAGTTAGATTACTGTCTGATGTCCTTAACTCTAGTTATCGGTTTCGGGTTTCTGTCGGCTTCAATCTATTTGAGCCGATTTTGGTTATAAAAGTCTTGCTCTTTTAACTTTAATTCTTGTTCTTGGATAATCTCCAATTGAGTTAGGCGACCATGTTCGTTTTCAATTTCAAGACATTCAAGCCTAATGGCTTCTTTCTGACTTTCTTTGGCCTCTTTGGCTTCCCATCCATAATGGTTCAATCCAATCTACAAGGTCAGTAGAATTTAAAATCACGCTTTTTAAAGTGTTTTGGAAAGAATTAAAGTAGGCAACGTTACATTCCTCTCGGCAAGTCCTACATTGGCACAGAATAACCACCTCCAAAAATCCTGTACATGAGTTTCGCTCGAAATTCGTAACCTTCAAAATAATCATTCAACTTCTTATGTAGAATTAGATCCCTTTTTTTTTCTTTTACAAATAATCATTTCCTTTGTAGCCTATTGTAATATTTCCGACTAAAGTTTTACGTGTTGAACATCCTGTGTGCTCACAAAAGATGAAACGCTTCTGTCGTAATGTGATGAAATTCTTCAACCTAGATTTGTAAGGAACCCAATATCTTCAACATCTGATGCTAAAGATGGGAAAGAAAGGCAGTGATTCTTATAAAAGTTGAAAAGAGTGATTGTGATCATTATCAAAGATAAAAAGATGTATTTGTGAGTGTAATCTACTCACTGGTAGAAATGAGGTGAAAGTATAGTTTCGATATTAACTAGGTGACCAGGGCCATAATGTTAGCTTTAGACGGGGAAGAATCACAGAAGGCCTCCTAGAAATCCCATCTGCAACAGTGTTCTCAGTCGAATATTCATTAGAAAATAAAAACGAGTTCGTTTGCTGTTTAACGTAGAGTTACGGTAGACTGCACCGAAGTCAAAACCGATACGAATAAGCTTAGCTTTCCTGTAAGGTTTCAGGTATCACAATGTTGCTGTCTGTTTAGTCCACGTGAAACCTTACTGCTGTATTCAACCATTAGACATGTAAATAAAATAAAAACCATTTTAAAACACTTTTATCTTGTACATTAATAAATGAATGAGAGTAATCGGTTATTTAATGTTTTATTACGTAAGTTTTTAGCACAATGTATTAAAATGTGTTTAATTAAGAAATTAAAATTAAGCAATTAAAACTGCTAGATCCAGCAACCGCCAATGACGGTGGGGAGGGAGCTGGAGTGTCTTGTGGGCGTTTTGTTGGTACTGTCTTGGGGAGTAGAGGGGGGGGGGAGTTGTTGCGGGCGTTATTTATTGTTAGAGCAGAAGATTATCACAGGAAGAAAAGTCACAGCAAAAAAGTCAAAGGGAAAAAGTCACAAAATGGTGAATAGGCACTGCGCATCACTTCCATGAGCTTCACATAATCTGGTAGTAATTTTTTGGTATTTCTGATTTGAGAGGGTTGGGATGTTTATCGTTACAGAAGGAAGCGTGGTCCCCACAGTTCTGACTGCGCACACCCGGAGTTTCATTCTTCGTATATTCTAGCATTCTGGTAGTTAGTTTCAGACACTTCTGATTGGGGAGGCTTTGGGATGTTTATCATTCCCCCGTGCATGCCCCTCCCCCCACAGTTTTGATTGCGTACTGCGTAGAGGTATCACTGCCAGATGTGCGGTTCATTCTGGTAGCGTTCACTCGATCATACGAACAATAAGCGATAAATATGCAGAATCAATAAATTCCAGCTTGGAAACGCATAATGAGGTTCAAATGGACTGCCTAAAATGGCGCGCCACTGTGACTATTTTCCCTGTGGCTTTTTTTTCCCCCTAAAACCTATTGTGGGTGTCAAAATATTGCGTGTTCAAAGACAGTGTTGGATGGCACCTTCTTATGACTACATGAAGCCATCATACGTAATTATACGGAAGACATTCTTCCACCACTATTGCTTTATGTTACAGTGTTTGACCTTGGATAACCACGCAGTAACCCACGTGGGTTAAAAGGTAGGCATCCATAATTATTAGCGTAAATTGAAATGCGACGGGAACGAAGCCCCAGGCAGACAAACGCATTCTGCACTCGACTCTCTATCGACCAATCTACGAAAAAACTCAATCAGCAGGACTTGGCCTTGGTCACTATTCAGGAATGTAGCTTTATCGTATGCAGGGACTGTCAGGATACGCACGAATTAAAATGGTGCCTGTCCCCCTGAGGTAACTGCGACGGGTTTGACAAAGACAAAAAGCTGTACGAGATTTGTAAATCTGTAATTCTTCCAACGGATTTACGAAGATTTAGAAAAGATTTAAGTAAGATTTAACTATTTACATGAAGTTTTGCAAGATTTGAACGGATTTGCAGAAGATTTAAAGACTTACATAAATTTCGCAGATTTACACAATTTTACAGATATGAAACTTTACATGAAAATGTTCAGATTTTTTGGGATTTTAAAGATATACATAGGATTTTTCAAGAGTTAAATGGATTTGCAGAAGATTTGAAGATTTACATGAGACTTTGCTGGGATTTAAAGATTAGAAAAGATTTAAGCAAGATTTAAATGATTTACGCGAGATTTACGCGATTTACAGGATCTGTACTATAGAATAGTGTCCAAGGACAAGTTCTCCTGACTGAGTTTATCGCGGAGGGGTTCGGGCAAAGCTAGAAATCTCGTATACCCAATATTTAGATTTATAAATCTGTTGCAAATCTTGTGCAAAGCATGCAAATCTGTAAAATCTTGCATAAATCATCGAAATCTTGGGTAAATCATTCAATCATTGACCTTGATGTTGATTTGTACAAGATTTACAAAATCTGAATGCTTTACCCAAGATTTAGATGATTTATGCACGATTTACAGACTTACAAGATTTGCACAAGATTTGCAACGGATTTATAAATCTAAATCTTTGGTGTACGGAATTGTTAGTTTGTCGAACCCCCCTCGTGAAAAACTCAGTCAGGAGAACTTGGTCTTGGTGGCTATTCAGGAATGAAGCTTCATCATCTTCTGGCAGGATAGGCAAGAATTAAAGGGGTACCTGTCTTTCCCTGAGGTAACGCTGGAAACATTGCGCATTTCCGGAGTACATTTTTAAGTATCCCTTCGGTGTCAAAAGTCGTCGGTGGTAAAAAAAATGAGAAATTTGCCTGACAATACTGGTCTCACGGAAGAGGGAACAATAGCTGAAATCTACGAAATCTGTTGTTGTACCACTGGTGAAGTGTGGAATGCTGATTGGTCTGCCATGACGCTTCCGGTGTATTGACGCGTAATGACAATAAAAACACGACAATGCCGCCTATCCCTTTTTTTTTTGAAGGTGGGAACTAGGGTGAATTTTCCCAAGAACGCTTGTGACGTGTCTCGTTAACTCGTAAAGACGATAGACTGGCTGATGTTTTGCTCAAAACTGTGTGACTGTTGCGTGTGTTGGTAGAGCCTTAACTCTATGCTGGAGCCTTAATGGGTTAGCTGCAAGGGGTACTTCAGAGAGAAACAAATGGGCGTCATACTGAAGCCGATGCTGTGAAGAGTGATTTTTTAGACCTAAAACGCGCGATTTTTGTTGTTGGAGAAAACAACGTTATTTTAAGCCTAAGAAATCCTCTTCCGTTGTTTTCCCTCCATTTTTATGTAGTGCACCTTGTAGTTATGCCCTCCAAAACCCATACTGGTGCCAATCTGGTGCCATTATGGCGACAAATGTCACTCACTGCTCTATACATTACGGAATTGGGGTAACTTCCATATAGATTTCAACCAGCTCATGTTGGCTGTGTTATACGGTAAAAGTCGTGTACTATAGTTTGTTCCACACTATGTTTTCAGAAAATTGACTGGATGACGACTCGTTTCCTTGCACGTAAGAGTGAAAAAACATGGATATCACATTTGTACACTCAACAAAGTTACTGTTAGAGTTTACGAATGGGATGTTTTCGTATTTTTTTGCACTCGTAGTGGAAGAAAACGTAGCGTCATACAGTCAGTTTTCTGAAAGCATAATGTGGAACAAAGTATACTCGTGTTAGAGAAAAGGAAACTTTTTAAATTTTAAACTAATTAAAAATTGCTTCGAATGACTTACCTTTGGAGTTGATCCGACAGCAAACGGTTCAAATCCATTCCTGAAATACAACCTAACTAAATTCTTCCGCTATTTTCGTGTTCGTTCTTGTAAGATAAGACTTTGGTTTCCTTTGGATGAACGCATTTAATTTATGTGGATCTGTGTGTGTAATTTATTTTCCCTTTTTAGTTAATCACATTGGCATCCTTCATGTAGGTCCAAGGTTATTTGTTGCTGCATCTAATCTGGGACCTGTGTGAAGAATGGCGATTAAAATAAACTAAAAAGGAAAAATAATAAAAAGGAAAAGGACAACCACGGAATTTAAATGCGTCCATCCAACGGGATAAAAGCCTTATGTGGCAAGAATG
The DNA here is from genome assembly GCA_023313725.1 of Lithobius niger. Taxonomy (NCBI): domain Eukaryota; kingdom Metazoa; phylum Arthropoda; class Chilopoda; order Lithobiomorpha; family Lithobiidae; genus Lithobius; species Lithobius niger. The sequence continues at coordinate 81,680 of JAHWFP010202665.1, read as the reverse complement.
AAATAGAACATGAAAAATACAAAGACTTAATCAGTAAGGGTATATTAAGGACTTACATTTCATGAATGTGACGTGTTTGGATTCGAACCGTTTGCTGTTAGATCAAACCCAAGGATATGTCAGTCGAATCTATTTTTAATTAGTAACGGGTTCATAAGCCTGTGGGTGTGGGTGGTGGAGGGAAGCACTGGTGAAAATTGCCATGGTGTGTACCCATTTCGTCGAAACCCGTTTCTCCAATTCCGTTTCGCCGAAAATAAGGCTCTGATAAAAATTCGGCGAAAGAAGAAATCCCATTTCGCCAAACTCCATTTCGCCGAATCAAATTATTGTTAAAGAATATGACGATGGTGGAGTTAAACATGCATTCCTAATTGGAAGGAATTTCTGATTATTTGCTCTTTCTGATGTTGTATGTTTAGCCGCAGCGAGCGTGGCAGCGCGATCGTGGCACGTAAGTTGGAAAAACATTAAAAGACTGATTTAAATTCGGCGAAACTGGATTCGGCAAAAAGGGATTTGGCGAATCGGTCATACACCACGGACATTATCTCCAAGTCAGAATGAGGGAAGAAGGGAGGGGGTTGGACCGGGGGGGGGGGGCTCTTCGCTAAAAAAAAATTAAGAGTGCGTTACGAAGGGGTTGAAGCAGTTATAAGTATGCCTTCCCAATAATGTGAGTTGAGTATTTGTTAAAACTGACATAAAATACCATAAAGTGTCCTAAATTTGGTGATGGGAAATAAAACGGCAACTATATACAGAAACACAAATAGAATACATTAAATAAATGATATAAGATTTAAATAAATCTTGTATCCGACTTGTTTTCAATTTAGACGAGTGTTAACGTAAACATCACGATCATTGTTTAAACTCATTGCCATAAGGCGCATAGCATGCATTTTTATTTGTCTAATATGGTTGTCCGCGTGGTACCAAACGAGCTCTGTTTCCAGAAGCGGTATGAATCGGTGTCAAGGCAAACAGCTAAATGCAAGCTGCACCTCTTTCCTTTCGAATAAATACTTGGCCGTCCTCTGATTCTTCTTAAATCCTAGTTTTTCTGCGGCAAGTGGCAATAAGACAGTCCCGACAACGTAGAAAAAGAGGTGTAATAACGCTTCGGCTCGAGTAATGATGAGATCCGTATGCGAAGAATCTCTCACGTTGAACTCGAAAACTCGGACATCTTTGCCTCGCAAGTGCCGTTAGAATATGTAGCTCAAGGGTTTCTGGTTTTTCACAACGCAGTCTTCGCTCATCTTGTGTGCTTTTTAGGAGGAGTCACGAATTCCTAGTCTTCTTCTTGTTTATTTGAAGGGCTCGAGTTATTTGATGAAGACTAAATTAAACTGGCACAGAAAGGTTTTCATCGTGAGAGTAAAAAATAAAAAACATTAAAATAGTAACCATGTGTTGGAGATTCCCGCCCGTTTGTTTTGGTATTGCTTCGTCCTTTGTTTCGACCTACATTTTAACAAGATTATCTGAACTGTTATTGCAGACCGTAGAGTGGTGAATAGTTGGAGACACTGAAAACCATCACTGTCTAAATAGCTGCCCTTAATGGCTGCCTCTGACCATAATGGCTGCCATTAGCCTTCATATTAAGGTGTTGTTAGTCGTTTTGCTTTCCACACCACTGAAAAAAAATTTAGAATTGTATTCCCACACTGGTGTCGATAGTTTTCGTTTTTAGAGAAATAAAAAAAAATTGAAAACCTATAATCAGTTGGTGACGCTTCAACTGTGGTGTGTTCAAAGTATAAAAATAAAACTGAGTATTTAAATTGAAGATGTAAAGCCAGGCTTGATATTGAGTTATGATTCAGAAGTGGGGGTGGGGGGGGGGGGGAGGAGAATTGAGGCTTTATGGCGCTTCGACAGTTAGGTCATTAGCACCAACCTCAGTCATGGCGCAGTGGTCCAGGTTGTCACTGCACCACACATTACAGAGATTTTAAACAAACCGTAAATATAGTTCTTCTCATATATCTGTACCTCCTGCAAAAATAGATAATCCTCGGACTGGAAGAAAAACTTAAAAAGGCGTTTCACGCCACTAACTGTAGCCTTCATTTTCTCAGTTAGGAGTAAAACAAGTAATGTTATTTCATTTATTTATTTATTTATTTTTTGGGAGGGGGGAGGGGGATTGCTTTTAGAGAGCACCAATCTATACTAGGCTGGTAATAGTTGTTGTTACCACTCTTTGTAACATTGGTGAGGTGGATATATCACTTGTATCATCGAGAGATGCGACAATAACTTCCGAGGCGATGCCGAGGAGTGGTTATTGCTGCATCCGAGGAGGTACAATATCATTGTTGCAAATAGTGTAAATAAGTAGGGTGTATATAGTGTGCTTTGGGTTGCTTAGGATTATACCACACGTCATGGCCGTTTGCTGTGACGTTCATATCACGTGACTGGGCTAGTCCAATCAGACGGCCAAACAGCCGTTGTTCTCGTTCGTCATTGGCTAGCTCATGGTGACGTCACGGCAAACAGCCATTGCGCATGGGTTAGTTTAGGTTAAGATTACACATAGAATGAGCGCATGGTGTACGGTCAATAAGCTCACGTAGTAAATATATTCAAATAATTATCTGGTACTTAATTGTTGCTGCGCTTGTACTTGGCATTGTTGGTGCATGTTATTGTGGCATTCGTAAGGTTTATTCGTAAGGTTCGTAATGTATCCGGTCCTTAGTTCCTTAGGGCTTCGTCGGGCAGATGACCAGGAGTGGTTAACGCTCGTTAAACCCTTTGAACTCTTTGTTTATTGAACGATAGGAACAAAATGACAACGATGCATTCATTAACAATGACTTAACGATATTGTTCTGCATTAGCTGAGAATCTATCTAGCCTATATATATAATTACACTAAATCCGCAAGGCAGCCAGCAGCAGCAGCAGCAAGCAGGACATACGAAGCAGTCATCTGCATCTGCAACGCCCAGAACGCAACGTCCAGCAGCGCGAACATACGATGCCATCTACCGACCGAACGGCAACTTAATGAGGGGGGGGGAGGGAAGGGGAGTGAGACGACGCGGAATGAGCGAGCGAAGCGAGCGACTCCGCTAGTAAGTAAATATTCTCCTAGGATCATATGTGCTCGCGCACCTATTCTCGACTTATAACGTGCTCACGTACTTCTTATTCTCCGCTTAAAACAAAGCGAGAGACTTCACTCTAAATAAAACATCTCCGCTCCAAACGGTGTGGAAATATGGTAATATAATTTTGCTCCTTTTGTAAGACATCCCAGAATTTTCATTTACATGTTTCCAAAATTAAATTATCTGGAAACTAGATCTACGCAGGCCTATAATTAAATGCACCCGTTCTTTATTCGCACGCTTTCTAAGCCAAGCCAAAAACACTCCTGCCTTGTCATTATGAACGCTTTTCCGAGATTATTTACGTTGAAGATTTGAAAAATAAAAAACGAAAAAAAAGAATTTTGGTTTATGGAGATAGGTCCATAATTTTTCTTTCTTTTTTGGTCTAATTTATTACATTTCTGTCGATTAAAAAACATAAAGGCAAAAGTAACGTTGACGTTTTAAAACTCGAATCCGGTTCCCCACAAAGTTGTGTGTGGCCAACCACCTGGGTGTAGTTTTAAAAATAGTAGTCTATGAAGTCGTTGGAGACATTTGTGGATTTGCGCTTCGAATTCTCGGGGGGGGGGGGGGGGGGGTGGGGGAGCAAGGACAATAAAAATAAAAACATAAATAAAACCAATGGAAAAAATCGGAGTGGAAGAAAGCCAAGAAAAAAATCTGAGATGGGGGATTATGTCAGCTTGGGGAAGAAGATTAGAAAGCTGTAGAATGTTAAGTACTCGATGGCTTTAGTTAATATAATCTTCATAATAATCTCGGAGGCCGGTTAAAAGGAAGGCTAAAAGGAAAACCACTTCTCCCCTCCTCGCGCCCGCATTGAAAATGCACTCTCCCATTCTACCTGCATGCAAACAGGAGGCAGGCATGAGTGGTCGATCAATATGACAAGTCGTCGGGAAGATTGCCGGAAAAATGTCCCGGGAAATGTGTCTGTCAACTTAATTCATGACCGGCCCCGTGCATAGCACGGGCTTCCTCTAGTGTAATAATAATAAAACATTTGTCGTGAAAATAGAGCACTTCCGGTCAGGTGAGGGCCTGTTGACCACTTATATAACCAGTCTAGTTACAACCAACAGAATTCTGGTCGAAGCAGGGATGGGCCCACTTTGGCTCTCTCTGAAAGTCTACTTTAGGTTAAGATTATACCATGATTGATTATACGGTCAATATGCTCACGTAGTAAATAAATTCAAATTCAAATAAGTATCTTGTACTTAATTGTTGTTGCGTTTGGACTTGGCATTGTTGGTGCATTTTATTGTTGTGTACGAAAGGTTAAGCAGCATTGGGCTGGATTGATACTTGGGTGGGTGACCGCGTGGGAACCTGGCTGTTGCAGACGTAGGGCCTTAGGGCTTCGGGCAGATGACCAGGAGTGGTTAACGCTCGTTAAACCCTTTGAAACCCTTTGTTTATTGAACTAGAGGAACGATATGACAACAATGTGTTAACAATGACTTAACAATGTTGTTGTGCATTAGTAGAGAATAAGAAATATCCGAAGGAGCTGACCGAAGGGGCCTTGACAGTGACTTCGGGCAATGAGTTCCAAGCTGGAACCACCCGGACGCTAAAGAAGTAATGCCTAGTAGTTAACTAAGCTACTGCCTAAATAACGCATCCCGTTTATTGACTGGTAATGCATTTTTTTTAGTGAATAAAAAACATTACATTTTTTCAACAGGCAGTGCCGCAACGCGTCTGGGCTCAGGTGGCAGGGGGCCAAAAATTCACTAGTCAGAGACCCAAAAGGGGCAACATTCACTATTGTTTGGTCTGGGTTGGGAACCCTTTTGCCCCCAAAACTATGTACTTCTTGATAAGGGGGGGGGGGGGTGGCAATATTTTGATTTTGCAACCCTGCTTGGAAAAAGCTATAACTGCAGCACTCTTCAACGGAAAACACAGGATATTAATCGGAAATTCACGACACAGGAGAATGAAACAAAAAATTGTGTAACTCCAGTAAACAAAAAAAAAAGAGAGAGAATTGCCCAAAGGGTTATTCAAAACGTTTAAATATTTAGCACCAGTTTAAAAAAAAAGGTAAACAAAGCAAATAATTGTTAAATAAATACAGATGCAAACCTATTTACGTTTCCTTTTGGACTTATATGTCAGACTGCCTGAGTGGGGAATCGAACCCACGATCTTTGAAACCAAAGGCCGAGGTCCTACCGCTGAGCCATACTGACAAGGCTTTGTTTTGGCCTCGTCAGTATGGCTCAGCGGTAGGACTTGGCCTTTGGTTTCAAGGGTCATGGGTTCTATTCCCCGCTCGACCAGTCTGATATATAAGTCCGAAAGGTAATGTAAATAGGTTTGTATCTGTATTTATTTAATTAATACGACTTGTGTATATTCTGAGATTGTACCACATAACTGCAACAACAGACAAAAACCTAAACTCTTCAACAAATTTCATTTCGGCAGTTAGGTGGCTTTTCACCGCAAACGGGGGTGGATAATACCACGGTCAATAAAGCGAAACTTATTCATCAAACTTGATGTTATTGTTCTGTGTTTATTATGCATGTCTCTGGAAAATAATTGTCGAATTTTTGTACTCTATGGCCATCAATCAATCACCCAGACTTCCATTACGCCACGGAACAATACGCAGATGAGCTTGGATGATACGCTAGTCTAGCAGAGCAGAACTCAAAGGCAGCCGCCCTCAGTGCAGGACTTGTTTACACTTTAGGCCTACTACCTTCGTGCGTTATAGAGAAAACTAAAACTTAAGGGACTAAACAGCAAGTTTTCGAAGGTTTTCTTTAGCGACAGAGTTTAAAGGATCATCCTTGTTTCCTGTTTGGCGGCTTACAGGCACAAAGCCGAATTGTGGATAGACCTAGCAAACATAAAAGTCAGAAACGGAAGTGAGAAATTACTCCAATTAATTGTGGAAGTGATGAAAGTGGAAGTGGAATTGTGCATTGTGGATGTAGGTCTTTTGGGAAATATGAACCGTAGCGGGTATTAACGCCGCTGAACGGATCAGTACAATAGGTTTGTGAATCACGTTTCGCTGCATAGCCTAATGATTGAGTGACGGACTAATTGTAGGTTTTTGACAGAAAATTGGAGCACAGATGAGTAGGGGCAATGGGGAAATAATAAAGCCAGCTTAAAATCGGATTTATCTGTCGAGGTTTTCACGTCAGCATTCTTCAAACATGATTACATTGTTTTTGGTTTTTTCTACGTACAAGAATTTCTGCTTCATGAAGATGAAAAGAGACGAAAAAATTAGTCATAAACAATGTAATACAAAAACAACATATATTAAGCCAGCAATGGTACGAAATAAATATGGATGCAGACTTTATTAAAAAGTTTAATAAAGAAATGTGGAGAATTGAAAAAATTGGGGGTTAAAAAGGAAAGTACGGAGATGGCTAATTGCAAGTTAAAATATCGAATATACCATTAATGGGAAAGAAAATTTTTGGGGATGTATTGTTTTATTCACGCCCACTCGCCCCCCCCCCCCGCCCAACCGCTATTTCTGTAAATACTCTTTTCCATGTATAGTCAATGTAGCGTTTCGTATTAGTTGCATACCAAAGTAATATTAGTTTTATGCCATTTCTCCTTTCTTCTTGTTAGTTTTGTAAATATATATTTGATTTGTTTGATACGCAGGTTTTGTTGTTTTCGACCTAATTTATCAAAATGCCCACTACATACAAGCCGGGGCTTCGTAGTGGTTTTGTATACACTATGGAAATTAAAAAAAAAAAGTATTAATTTTCGTGGTAGATGTTTGTTGGCTTTGTAGGAGCTTTAAAAAAAAATGGTAGTCTTCTGCATGGTCCACACTGTTTAGTTAATCTAGTTAACGTTTAGTTCGTCTAGTTTTGATCACCACACCAACATCTTTTGTTCAAGTTTTTTAATAAACGTAAGAAATCAAACGCAACTTTATTCACTTATTTTATGCTATTGTCCGACATTATTATTATTATTATTATTATTAATTTCCTTGCGCCTGAAGTCAGTCGAAGTAATTTAATGGTCGTGTGGGTGAACCCGCTCAATTTAGAACATTACCAGACTTTATTAAGAGAAGAAGAAATTTCTGGTAAAGGGCGGTGCCAACCCGGGGATTCGATCCGGGAAACCTCCGATCATCGTAGGGGCCGAAAGATTGTCCAGAATTGGCCAAAATAGTTCCCATAGCTGCTGAAGGAGCATGGTAGCCTCTCACGCTACCCTGGCTGTTTTTTTTTTTTTATTGTATAGGCATATTGTGAATATGCGTAATCTTGTCAATAAAATATGTCAAAAAACTTTTCACTAATTATGACGTGTGGCGCGCGTCCTATACCTTAATCACGTAACAGTCTAAATTATGCCGAGTAGATTTTAAGATTGGCTTTAAACCTGTCTGTCATGTCTCAAATGTCACTCTAGTGAAAAGCATCATTGTCCTTTCAAAATCTTTTCACGGTAACACACCAAAGTTATGTAAGGAAGCCAATATTTACATGTGAAATGTCACCACCCTTCACCGCATTTGTTTAGGCCTAATCATTGTTATTACCGTAAAGGACGCTTTCATTGGCCCGTGTATGCTGTTCATACCTTATGAGTAAACGCTCGTTGAACACAAGATTTCTTTTTTGTTTTTTTAAATTATGAATATCAGTTTTGGGTCATGTTGAGTGCAGTGACTTTTTTAGTTATTCTTTGCGTTCCTCAGCATCGCAAACGATCGGCGACAAACTGTAGCCCATTTCCGACGAATCCCTGTGCTATGAAAAAAGAATAATTCTCTGCCAACTTGAGTTTGGTTCTGTCTAATCTCACCCTTAAATTTTAAACAACAATTAACGATAGCAGCAGAGTTGGATCAAAGTGACCGAGTCAACCGGATCAAAGGTTAAAATTCGGGTCAAACTTACGGTTGGATCATCGGATAGGTAGGAATACTTTACCCGGAATTTCAATTTCGGTTCAGACCCGACCATCCGGTGACACAGAGAGCCTACAACAAAGCGACCGTCAGATTAAAATTAGGAGCACGTGGTTACACGACAAAAATTGAGAAGACCAATTTATATACGCTATACTGTTTTTAAAGAAGGAATTTTAGACCTTTTTCCCCAAATTTTTCCCAATTTTGTTAGCGTTTCAACATTACTGCCCTCATTTGGTTTCACCGGGTATAAGGCCGGGTCATTGGTATATTCGGGTGACATATCACTTCGGGTCAGTTGGTCTCAAGTAACCAAGTTTTGAGTCACCGGGTACCGGGTCCAAAAAAAGTAACCAGTTCCAATTCTGTTACAGGGGCCCATTACGATGGGGTATCAACTATGGTAGTACGTTGTACAGTGCTTGCTAATCCATGGACTCAGTATTCCTAGGTAATTGATAATCCAAATAATCCGGAGGTAATCCGTGGTGATCGTCAATAATCTGCAGCATTACCAGGCAATCGGAGGTAAGCCAGTATTCAGGAAGCCGAGAAAATCTGAATTGCCTCTGGATTACTAACTGATTTTCTTGGTTCCAGAGGCAATTCAAAGTACTCAGTGTGGTAATCCAGTACCCTATTCTTATTCTAGTATCCAGTACCCAGTATTCTTTGTATTACTCCGATAATCTGATGTATTCCATGCAGTAATCCTATAATATGAAGTACATCTCGCAATCTTAGTTTAAATTCTTTTAGTAATAACAGTTAATACTAACAGGGTATCCAGCTTTCACAGATGGTATCCAGTATCCACTGGTAATCTTTGGTGGCAATCCACGTTGAAATTAATCAGCTAAACGTTTCTTGGACCGGTTAATTTTCCCCCTTGGAGAACAAATATAGGCAGAAACGTGTTTCAGATTATTTTTATCACGCATTATGGTATTGAGAGTTTGGGTTACCATAACAACGGGGATTTTTCAAACTGTTATAAGAAGACACGTTAATAATTGGTAGTGCGGTATAAAAATATGGTCTGTTGCGTGTAGTTAATTTTCGTATGAACAGCTTCGTCAATCATTGCACGAAACAATTAAATCAGTAATCACAAATCACTGTAAATCACTGAGAAGTAATGGAAACGCAACGAACACCAAAAATCATACACTAAAAATAACTAAGATCTAGTAGGCCTTCATTACTAACTTATTAGTGGCCAAATAAGGAACACAACAACAAAGCCATAAAAACTTACGTATCGCGATGAGCTGCATTGGCTATTTTGGGGTCGAGCAGAAGTGATAATTACTTTTTATTGATTCTTAACCCGATAGAGAATATTTTTTTGCCCTTGTGGAGGATGGAATTGTTACGAAACAAAACATTCTGCATATAATTATGTAAACGATAAAGCTCTTCGTATTCATAAATTCGTATTTATTACTTTAGCATAAAAGGTTTCCTGCAAGAAGAATGCGATCTTAACTGCAAAAAACAAACAAAAGACCATTGGCGACCTAGACCTCAGTAACAAATGGCACACAGTTGCCCCAAGAACCAAACGCACCATTTTTTTTTTTACTTTCTTTTAAATGGCATCATTTACCGTTTCCTCTGCGAGATTTCTTTTAAAAGTAGGGTAATTACTACAAATAGGCCTAACTTACTGCTGCAAATAAATACTTCTAACTTTAAATGATGGCTGGCGAAGGTTTCTTGTTTTTTCTTTCGTATGTTTGTTTATCTTGTATTTTTTTTTTTAATTCCTCGCTTCTGATAAGCTATTTTGGAAAGCAGAAAAAGCTTTCAGCATTGGTTTTGTACGCTCGATGGAATTCCAGATAAAAATTTTGTTGCCGCCCAATTGTCCACCACGGTGCCAGACAACCTTGTAAATGCATTGTAGTTGTTTTTTTTTTTTTTTTTTTTTTTTTTTTGCGCCGTTCTCATTTATTTTTATTTTTAAATAGTGGTTTGGTTGGCGGGCAAGGTTTTGTGTCGTGATGGAAGTCAGAACCAAGTAAACCGAAAATACCTTTCCGCATGGATAGGTATACAGAACGCTGCTTCGTATAGGGTCGGACCGACTCCGACCGACCAGCCGACCCGACTCGACTCGCCCATTTTTATAAGAAGAATGAGATCTGAAAAGCAATTCCGACCAAGTTCGTTAAATGGGTTTTACGCCGTCTGGGGGTGATTTCCAGAGTTGCTGTATCATCCTGACACGTTTTTTTTTTTTTATGTGGTTCCGGTCAGTGTTGCTTTTTGTAGGTGGGAATTGAAAGGGAAAAAAAATAGATTAACTTGTATACAATCAGTCGATTTAGAATCGGAGGAATATAAAGCTGTCTGTTCCGTCGTCTGTCTGACCGCTTCGAAAATGTTGAAAAGAAGTTGGTTTGGTGTATAATCAAAAGAAAGTAGACCACGGTTTAGGCCTATTTCACATGAATGTTAAGAATTAGGAGGAGGATCTATGGATGTGGGTGAGCAGACAAGAAATGTACGAAGAATTCTCCGCATTTGACAAATTGCTTTCATTCTGTTGTATGCATAACAGAATAAGAACTTCAGTAGTACAACAACAAATAGGCCTAAAATAGGCATGCCAACGATTCGGTATAGGAAACCTTTGAAAGGGAAGGAATCCACCCGCAAATGGCCACCTCGCTACGTAATTAAATAGGAAAGTACGCGCGAAAATCTGATCCTTAAAGGCGCTTTTTTACCTTTTCAACTCCTACATGTAGCAACGTGAAGCTTCGAACAATATAAAGAAAACAGCAGGAAACTAAAAATGGAACAACACTATTCGCAGCAGCGCCGCGATTTTCATAACTAAAATGAGATCACGTGACTCGCGTCAGCCTATTGGATGACGGAGAATCGGGAACGTGGATGCTGTGTTTAGAATATGGGGAACGCTAACGAAATGATGAACAGGCGCCTTTAAGAAATCGTAATTTTTAATTAAAATTAACTTATTTATATAACCTTAATTGTCGACTGCGTCTAGAGTGGATGGGATCGATACATAAATATCTACATTATTAATACTAGATGCAGACAAACTGTTTTCTCCATTAGATTCTGCGTCCAAAAATTAGTTAACAGGAGTAAAACCCCAACCCCTTGTCCGATTCCAGATTTTTTGTTTTGTTTTGATAAACCTTGTCCGGACTCCCGTGCTACACTGCATGCAAAGTTTGGTTTGGATAGTACTTGTGGTTTTCGCGTGATGCGCGGTCTAAGATTACATTGGTGTGTGATCACGTAGGATCTTCGCTCGGCCTTCGGTCTTGCTCCGCTCCAAAAATGCCTGTTGCTTGGTGCCTCAATTTGCAAGCTCGCCCGTAAACCAAACAATTTTTTTTTTCTGTGGCCTTATTAAAAAAAAAAAAACACCTGTTATTCCTAACATCTATTCATCGCCTCTTCTGTCACTTTGTCATCGTTTCCCACCATCCTGCTTTATACAGAACACACAGAAGCAATCTGCACAAATTCGCTAAAGTAGTCCAATTTTCCTTATAGACAAAAAAAAAAAGAAGAAAAAAACAGGTCTTTGACAATACCTTGCTACGACAGAACCAAAAAAAACTGACCAAGAAAAAACTAAATTTATGGGTGAAGATTGCTGAAACGGAAATGATAGTCCAGCACACACAGACCATCTGTGAAGACTAACAGAAACTTTTTTTCTATCCTGTTATTCCAGAGGTAAAGAGTGGTGGTAGCAGCTGAGCTTTCAGTTCTTTTCCCTCGATTTTTTGTGTGTCCTCTTTGAGACAATTTTTCTGTACAAACCAGAATCGAGATAATGACTAAATTTGGGCAGTAATGAGACACCTCAAGTCCGCAGGTGCATTCAATGAAGGGGGGAAAAGCAGAGTGAGGTTCCGGAATTCGAAAGACAGTTGCTTCAAGACAAACACAAGACAGGTCTCCGTGTGAGACCAGCAAACAAGACCATCCTTAGTTCGAGGAAAATGCCTCGTTCGAACAGGATGAATAGTGATGAGTCGTAAAGCAGAGGAAAATGATGGATGTCATTGAAAAACAAAAACAAAAACTCTTTCGGAAGAGAAAGTCTAGCTCAGGACGTTCCTGGTAGCCTAGATTATTAAGTTTCATTTCGTAGAATGAGACGAACATAAAACGGGAAATTCTTACTTGTGGCCGCTTAACAAGATGACTACCAATTATGATGGCAGTCATACCATATTCTAATGATAGTCATACCGAATTTTAATGACTACGAAGTTCTAATGACTACCAATTATGATGGTAGTCATTAGAACTTGATTTTGAAGTATGCGTCATGTGTCTAAACAGGATGGAATTCCAACTGGGCTCGAGAAGGGTTAAATAAATACGGCTGCAAACCTATTTACGTTGCCTTTTGGACTTATATCGCCAGACGGCCTGAACGGGTAAATTGAACCCACGACCTTTGAAACCAAAGGCCGATTTCTTCCTTTGGCCTCAAACGTAGTGGGTTCAACTCCCCGCTCAGGCAGTCTGACATTTAAGTCCAAAAGGCAACGTAAATAGGTTTTTATACGTATTTATACTGTGTCTAACGCAGAAGTACCACGGATTAAACGGATATAAACACGCTAATTAATGAACAGAAATGAAACTGTGAGAAATGAGTAAACAAACACCCGTCGTAGCATCCAGGGACCATCGTAGTGAGTGTGGTCACCTGAGCAAAAATAACTACAAAAATTCCAGCGTTATTAACTGTCAAACTCCAGTGTCACATTAATTACATGTCGATTGCTTAACTACTAAGCTACCACTATCAAGAACATCGTAAATAAGTCTTCAGGCGAAACCAGATTGGCTGCTTGCGGCTGCATCACGATGCGGGATGGTGTAAGAAAGACGTCGAAATCAATCGAAAAACGGAACACCAACCATATAATTGCAGCAATTTTGACCTTGTAGGCACGAGATTTTCTTCTGACTGTTTGGGGCTTTATACCTCTTTTGGAAATACTGACGTATCGCTTATAAGGAAAGTTTGTAATGACATGCATCAAGGTAGCTTATCGGTGAAGTCGATACGCCATCGGAAAATCCGGCTTCGACTTCCGACACGTGACGAAACGTGGATTTGTTTTTCGTTTTGATTGTCAGGCGAATTGGACCTCCTCTTTCATATTGTAGGATTTTTTTTTCCATACCTTTGAAACTGAAGTTTTAGCTAGATTATATGCTTCAGAACATAAGATGTGGTGGTTTAGCCTTCCACTGCATAGTGTTTAGAGTGGTTTTTTTTTTCAAGATATTTAAAATGCAACCACCACATTTTTTATTCTTTATATGTCAAAAACAATAATTATGAAACTATTAGCTCCCGTTCACAGCATAGTCACTATCATTAATAACCGTGACAATGTCTGATAACATGTCATTTCATCAGATCGAATCAGAGCTGCGGGCTGACGACCATACCTTTAAAGATAGGTGTGTAAAAGATGAAAGAAAGTCATTCAGAAGTGTTCAATTATGTCGTAAAATTTGAATTTGACATATTTTCTAAAGACGTGTACACCCTGGCAAAAATGGGTGCGTCCGGCTGTTCACGAGGAAATAATATCGGTTGTTGCCTCCCTGTCCCAGTCTCTGTAATGCTGCTAGTTCTAATTCTATCACTTTAAGCACTCTTACTCTTTCGAGCAAGTCGTGCTCGCGCCTCATGTGAATGCTTTAGCTCTTTCTTTTCTTCGTATTGTTGGGGAAGATTAACAGATCTTCAGCATCACCAAATAGAATGCTTCCACAAATTCTTCATCCCCTCAAACATTATAGTGTCCGCGGCCTATCTTGAGTTCTCCGCAGAACGAACACAGATAATCGATTGTACGTTTTCAGTAGCAGAGTGCCTTGTTGATATCCAAGATGGTTACAAAAACAATGGCGGCCATCGACTAAAGCCACCCCATCCAGGAAGACGTAGTCGCTCACAAAATACTTGCGGGACTCAAGATAACACCGCGCACACAATCGTACGTTACCCAAAAGATGAAACTTAACATATATGAAACTTGTTGGAGTTTATAACTCGCCTGAAACGTGCGGGGCGACTGACTTTGAGTGGCATTCTCAAAAGTTTTTTTTTTTTTTTTTTTAATTTCCTTGAGCCTTAATTCAGCCGAAGCAACTTAATGCTCGTATGGCTGAACCGGCTCAATTTTGAACATTACCAGACTTTTGGAGAAGAAGAAATATCTGGTAAAGTGAGGTGCCAACTCGGGGATTCGATCCGGGAAACCTCCGATCATCGTAGGGGCCGAAAGATTGTCCAGAATTGGCCAGAATAGTTCCCATAGCCACTGAAGGAGCATGGTAGCCTCTCACGCTAACCTGGCCGGCAGTCCTGCGGAGACTTTCCGAAGGTCCCCTTTCCAGGGATTCGACCAAATCCGCAAGCCTCCAATAACCAGGCTGAGCTCTCTCACAACTCAGCCACGATGACCACAAGTGCGGCTGGAATTAAGAATTGGAGAGGTATTTCTAATTTCAGAACCGAAAATGTCATTCCGAAACCGGGGCTGCCTTTTAAATGGTTCTTGGTGTATCTTACACCACCTTTAATGTGCTCTTGATGTATCAAACACCACCTTTAATATGTTTTTGGCGTTTCACACTAATGATTTCACACTACTAAATTCGTCTCGCGCTCGGCGCGCGCTCACCATTTCACACTGCTAAATTCGTCTCGCGCCAGCGCGCGCCGGCCGCTTATTTGCGAGCCAACTTGGCCGCTACAGCAAAGCGTGCTGGCGCGCGCCAGGGGATTATCCCCGCGTATTATCTGTCTACCTGCACAAAAGACCTTTCTTCCTCGTGCTGCTCCCCTTCTCAGTCCTATTGTTGTGGGATAAGGACTGCACGAGTCACCCCTCCGCTAGATGCAGAAAACACGGCCGCTACGAATTTTTAAATGTGAAATCCGAAACGAGCTGCCCAGGGCTGGCTCTCATTCGAGGCGCGCCGTGGAGCGCCCGGGCGCGAGACGAATTTAGTAGTGTGAAATCAGTATTACGCCATCAATGTGTTCTTGATGTATCTTACACATCTTTAACGTGTACTTGGTGTATCCTACACCACCTTTAATGTGTTCTCGGTAAATCTTACCCCACCTTTCATGTTTAACACCCACATCATACGAAATCCAGTTGCAACTCCCCCGCAATGGCGATTCGTCCACGCCATACCCATTATTCCTCGAAACTCTTTTATTTACTTCCTGCACGGCATTTTTCAACGCCCGCAATCAGCACCAGCCAAGCGTTCCTCAAACCCGTCTGGTTGGTGTTGGAGTGTCCGACCACCTGTCCGGTCGTCAGGCGTTGGGTCTCTCCTTTCCCGAAACATTACGCGCCACCACCGCCATTAAAGCCTGCAGAACGGGCAAAGATGATATGCAAATAGAAATGGCCGGCGGGCCTGGATCTGTTGGGGGTCGTAGGTATAACCGGCCAACGAATCCATGAATATTGCTGGGCGACCTTCGCAAGGCAAAATCAACTCTTTCCACACCCAAGCCTGAACGTGCGTGGAGAGGCAAGTTGGCCTCATATAGGCCGAATGGGTGGGGTTCCTACACGTGTGTCAGAGGATCCAGTCCGCCATTTGTTTTAGTGACGCCAAAATGTGCATGACGTTATAGAAACCGCCTACTCCTTAAAAAGAGTCAAAGGAAGTCGCGATGTTGATATTGAGAGAGGGCACTGTCCTTCTCTCATGTTTTTCGGAACCTCCCTTCAAATATTTTTGCGTAGGCTTCAGCGGCATTCCCAAAATCTCGTCTTGGTTTATAAAAGGGAAAATAGCTTTTTCTTCGCCATTTTTGAGACAGAAAGTTTGACGTCAAGCCATGGGAGGGGTCGACTGGGATGTCACCCCCGTCCAAAAGCAAATGAAGCATGGAAAACTTGCTGAAGTAGTTGACGAAAATAAATACAGATGCAAACCTATTTACGTTGTCTTTTGGACTTATACGTCAGACTGCCTGAGCGGCGAATCGAACCCACGATCTTTGAAACAAAAGACCAAGGTCCTACCGCTGAACCATACTGACACGGCCAAAAGGAAACGTCCATATGCAGCATTTACACGTCCAGCGGCAGGACCTTGGCCTTTGGTTTCAAAGATCGTGGGGTCGATTCCCAGCTCAGACAGTCTGACATGTAAGTCCAAAAGGCAACGAAAATAGGTTTGCATCTGTATTTATTTAACTCTTGTTGAGCTTTTGGTTTGGCTTTCTGTCTTTAATAACCGACAAGTTCCAAGAAATGGCTTAAAAATTCACACAAATATTTAGAAAAATTCTTTAAGATCGCAGGCATACTACATAGCCCCCCTTGATTGACATACGTTGGGCATGCATTTTATGCAATTTAGCAGTCAGTATTTAGGTTTTGTTGGTTTTGTTGTTCCAACCATGCACTGATGCATGGTTGGAAAATGAAGACTAATATGATGACTAATTTAAAGACTAATTATTCGAAATGAGCTTTCAGCTAAACAGGCATTTCACCTATCTGATACCAAATACGATGGTGATTTTTTCTGTATGGTATCAAGTTTGTTTAGTCTCTCGTAAGAAACATTAAAATCCACCTTCAGTTTTCGATTCAGTGGTTTGGTCCCTCCACTGACAGAAATGGAATCCTAAATGTGCTAGTAGGAAGCCATGCTCTCAAAGCGGGTTTACGCAACGACAATTTTCTTTCTCACTAGCTTTTACTTGGTTAATACTAAATCTGCTGGCTGCTTCTCGTCTCTACAGGAGCACGCAGCCTTTGAGTTGTCTATACGTAGTCGCTATGGCAACGACGCAGACGCAGATCATCTTCTCGTGCCTCGCCACGCGAAGTACGATGCATACGGCATGACAGCGTCGATTTATGACAACAAGAAATCAACTTTACTGCAGTACAAGACGGCGAACTGATTTCTGAATGCCGGCATGCGATGGTTGGTTCGTTTTCGATTCGATAACCCCGAAATGCGCGCCATGTTGGATTTTGAATTCTCTCTGCGATCTGCTGTTTATTCTACCGTCGTCGGATTAGTGCCAGCAGCTGTTCTTTGTGCGAGAATAGCAAATTTTGGAAATAGCGTGTTTAACATCACTGCTGCACTTTGTTCTTTGCCGTGTTGTTATTTATAGTATACATTGAATTTCTTATGTATTACCGCATCCATTTAGCAGAAACGGGAAACTAATCATAAATAAATAACGGTTGACTAGCAAATAGCGTTCGGTGAGCGAGAATTCCTAGTTGCATAAACGCACCCTTACACTGCCTCGTTTGTTGTTGCCTTGGTGTTTGTTTCTGTTAGCATCCCTAGAGGTTGATTGCCCGTAGTTTTCCGTGAACAAACATGTTGTAATTTTTCGTTTGTTACCGATTGTTAGAACTAATCGACATTACCCTTCACGTTGCTGGCCGCTCGCCCATTTCCGCTGGTACCGCGCAAAGAATGAACACGCTCGCTGTTTTTCATTTCCACCGTGCAAAGAATGGACACGCCCCCACTTTTTCTTTGATGTCGCGAAAAGAATGAATACATGCTCGCCCTATCGTATTAATTCCTGTATTTGGAGTGGTTGTCACAATGAGTGCCTATCCCTGTTACTAATCCTCGCCTGTCGTTCGACACAAGCGAAAAATGTATACAGATAAGCGACTAAGAAAATATCCCTCGGGAGAGTTATGAAGAAAAAATTATCATCTCTAAATTCTAATGACGATTTTTTTTCTACAGAACTGCAGAAAATTGCTTCAAGCAGTTAGATGGGGTCTAGGGGGGGGGGGGGGGAGGAATGTCACCCCTAGCGACCTCTAGAAATGTCATACTCAACGGCGCTTCATAAAGGAGACGTGAATTAAAAAATCAGCAATTCAAAGTAGGTTTTTAACTTCAGCCATCGTTCAATGTTCGTGAAAGGAAAGGGGCAGTTTCAGGTCAAAATGGCCGACAGGCAACTTTGGTAACAGCCTACTAAAGAATTATGAGTGGCTGGAAATTTACAAGCGCTTATCATGCATCAGTTTAAAGACAGGCACCACCTTGTTTTGCTTGTAAATGACTTTCTCCAATAAATTCTATGGCCCCGTCGTAAAAACTCGATATGTCTGCATGTTTAATGAAACAGGCACGATATTCCAGTTTTTTTTGTAGATGTCAATAGAGTCAAGGAGCGGAAGCAAAGCCTTAAGTCCAAGTGGGTTCATTCACACATCATCTCCCGTTTTGGTTAGCCCTAAATTATTATTATGATTATTATTATTATTAAGACACACACACGCTAGTGTGTCGCCCACCAAGATTCAGCGTTAACATTAACGTCCGTCCTATCTAGATAAAATATATATGAGCATGGCGGCCACTAGGCACTTGTGTCTTTTAAAGCTAAGGCAGATTGGCTGTTTTCAAGTATATGCGGAAAAATAACAATACGACAGAAAAGGCTGAAAACTTCGTTTGATCGAGTGAGTCAAAACTCATAAAAGTCACGACATAAAGGTCACTGTTAGTGACACAGCATGACGTTTCTTGGCGAAAAAACGAAGTGAATAACGCTGGTATTTGCCTAATTTCTAGCTACAACTAGCTGCTATTTGTTTCACGAAAATAAATTCTTCCATTCGGTGAATAAAGCTGAAATTTTGCAGAGTGCTGTAGTTTAATGGTGGAACGTGCCTGTTGGGGTGGGGGGAGGGGGAGTCAGGGGAAACGTAAATTCAAAGATACGGTATCAATCAATCTTACCACTATTTTAAGGGCCGAGTTAACGAATTTTGACACGATAATACAACTTCTCACCGGTTTTGAAGCTCTCAGTCCTCTTATAACAATACAATACGACGAGATCGCAACAATGAACGAGGTCGAGGAGTGCTGGGAACCTGCATCCCAGCCCCCGTTTGTGTTAAATGAAAAGTGGAAGAATACAAACAAACTTAATAAATTTACTAAACCAAATTAAAAAAAAAAAAAACAACGTTCAACAATTCACCTTACTCACAACATTGCAAACGCTGCTTTACAAACGTTGGTTTCGACAAAACGGAATAAAGCAACCGACTATAATCAGCTAATTGGAACAATTTTTGAAACCAACCCCACCTCAAACGTCAAAAAAATCGTTCAAGAATTCGTGTTAATGACAACATTGCAACCGCTTTCAAAATTAAACGTTGCTCTTTTCATTGCTTGCAGCATTGCGTCTTAACGAATATTCAACACAAACTTTCTTCTGGGTAAACGCAACAATGTATGCGCTTACTTGCGCTCAACAATGTATACGTCGGACTGATAGCTTCAAAACGGGTGAGAAGAAGGATATCGCCCGCTTTCCTCATCCTGGAATCCAACAGGATGGCAGTTAGTGACCACCAGGTCCTTGCCATTCCGGTTGCGTTTGCAACAAACTCGTTATTATTGTTATTATTATTATTATTATTAACAATGGCTCGGGCTCTGCGCGCCCTCGACATTGTTAGATCCCAGCACTCGGAAAGCGGGCGATATCCTATACAATGAACAAGATGAAGTGAGTCGCTGCGCAACAACAATAGTACGAATGAAGAATCGAAGAATTGTTGCTTTCCCAGCCAGAGGACACGGAATGAAGTTGACGAAACCACGAATCCGCACCATGGTTGGACAGTCTTGTTTCACTGTGAGAGCGATTAATTCTTGGAAAGCACTCCCAGAAAGTGTTGTGACAGCACCTTCAACCAGCAGTTGGAACAGACAATATGACTGACTCAGTGTTAAAGTGTTTTTGTTCCATGTTTTGTTGTGAACCGGTTACATAAGCTTGCTTCCATCCGGTATTAATTTAATTTAACTTAATTTAATTTAATTTAATTTAAATTTTGCGCGTTTGTTGGACTTCACGACTAAAGCACTCGGAAACTTGCTAATGGGAAAATAACAAAGTAAAAAAAAAACAGGGATCGGAAAACTTGATTTTCGGGCTTTTTATTTTGAAATTGCTAAGATAAAAAATGTAATCAATTTGGACCAAAAAGGTGCGATATCTCCCCACACAAACCAAACCTTGTTAAGCATTCCCGGCACGCTCTTCGGCCGTATGAAGTCGTTATATCAACCATCCAAGTTCTTCCGCCAAGTTAATATCGCCCGCTAAGATTTAAAAGGTTAAATAAAAAATCCGAAAATTGCTTACTGCGCAATTTCTAGACATTTCATTTAACGTTTGAACTGTTACTGGGTGGGATTAACTTGGCGAAAGAGCTTGGCATTTGACGTCACGACTTCACATTCGTAAATATTAACAAATAATGCTTGTACTGTGTGGTGATGCTTACAGTGTGTCTAGTAAGGAGGATAAATTGAATATGCCTTCGTTAATGTATCAGCGCATTGTGTTATTTTTGAAAAAGCTTTAGCACGGAAAATAAATGACGGGCAAGAAAGATATAGTGAATTAAGTTCCGTCAAATAATGAGTCATACGAAATGGTTTACTGCACAAACAAGTTTGCTTAGTCAGCCGCATAACAAGAATGGCATTCAACTTCGTGAATATGGAAATTCACAACTTGAGAAAATTGATGTTTAGAAAATCCTATGCTTGACTTAATAAGAGTTAAATGTGTGTCGGTTAAACTGCACCGCACCATCCGACATACGTCACATCGTCTCCCTTCGTTCATGGACAACCTGGTGAGTTTAGGCTAAAGGAGATTATTTTAGGCTATAAATTAAACCAACTTTTTAACCAAATGCCGAAGCCCCACTCAGCTGCAGCTCTGCACTGACAAACAAAAAATGAATCGTTACGGCCCTAAATTTTAAGAAGTTTCACCAATTTTTGGTTTGTACTGGTTGGTAACCCATGTAAGAACGTATGTTCTTGGTAAATGGTGTATCAATCCCCCTCCCCCCCCCCCCGCTCCTACTTCCCTCTCACCACCCCTCTTGGTGGGCAACGGCGGTGGGCAACATCCTTCACTACGTGTTGGAGGACGGTTGGGTCGGATGGGTCGTATATGAATTCACGTTGTCAGCCATTTTCCCACTTCTCGCTGCACTGCGGAGTGAATCTTGTCAATTTCAGTTGGTCTGGCACTTCTCCCTCGTGAGTGAAGAGAGACGTTTACCAAGGGTTTCCTGACTAAACCAGTCCCACAATATACCATATTAATAATCAAAAACGTGTCGTTAAAAGTTAAAAGTAAGGGTCTAAAAGTCAAAACCTGTAAGGAACACTGACAAGCTTTGACTGTAAGGGTCTAGGTGTCAAATTTGGCCAGTAAGGCGCTGCTAAGCATTAGACCCTTACTACCCGGTTTTTGAGGAACAGCTGTCCCAGATTGTCCTAATAAAGACCCATGTGATGATCCGATGATAGTGGGGGTGTGGGTTTCTACTTTGCTTTAGGTGTACAATTTTTTTCGGTTGGCAGCGATTCCAAGCAAGACAACCTGCTACAAGCGTAAGCATGTACATCCATTCTGTCTGAATAGGCTGGTATGATATTAAAATTGAATTTCCAAAATTGGCTTACTAACTCATTAATTAAGCAAGTCTCGTGGTAGTGGGATGTGCGTTTCCTGCTTTGCTTTAGCTTGGAAATTTTTTGTCTTGGTTTGGTATTTGCAGTAGAGATCATTATTGGTTGTTGTCAATTGCTTTAAATGTAAGAAGTTCATACAAAGATAATAAAAAATTTTATAAAGTACCAAAAGTCACAGGAAACAGAAAAGTGCAAAATTTCACAGGAAAATTGTGTTCTTGAAGTTGTTTCAACATACTACAAGAACAAAAAAAAAAAAAAAACCTATTATAACCATACATACACACGTTCAATCCGAATAGGCTTGAAATACATTTATAAAATTAGATTACAAAATTGAGTTATTGAGTCATTAACAAGATCACCGGGTAGTAAGGGTCTAATGCTTAGCAGCGTCTTACTGGCCAATTTTGACACCTAGACCCTTACAGTCAAAGCTTATCCGTGTTCCTTACAGGTTTTGACTTTTAGACCCTGAGTGGTTTTGAGTATTAATTTTCAGCACTTTGTGCGTCTCGTTCACAAACAAAACAGGTAAAATGGCACAAATGAAGGGACCCGCCAAGCCCTATAAAACTTTGCTGGGTGCCTTTCAATACGGTGGCACCCACTTAAGTTTTATAGGGATGGTCCCTTCATTTGTGTAATTTTAACTGTTTTGTTTGTGAACAAGACGCATAATTAAAACTGCGTGGTATTGTAGGACTGATTTAGTCAGGAAACCATTGGTAAATATTCTCCCTCTTGGTTTCCAATTATGGTACGAGATGGGCGTTTATATTCCTTTGTCGGGCGCGAGCCATTAGACGATCGCTCGTATCGTAACGTTTTGATTGGCCAACGCAGATGACGTAGGAACACAACAGCCAATCAGAGCTTTCTTCCGGTATTACTAATGTAGATATCCTGTAGCCAGAAAGCTCTTCTTGACAGATTGAAAACTTTTAATTGATACAGCATCTGATTTATTAAACATCTTCCAAAAGGTAGTTGCTCTACAATTTTAATATTCTTTGGAAAAGTTCTGGGTTAACATGCACACTTGGATAAGATTTATAAAATTTTTCGGCTTATTTGAAGAATTCGGTCGTTGGACACTGACGTTTGACATCTTTCTTTAAAATTTCCTTGTGCTCTTGGTTTCTTAGCAACCTGGTAACCGCCTTTTCTACTTCCTTTGCCTTTTAAGTGAAATCTCTCAAACGAATCGGCTAAGCTTCGTTTTAAAGCTTTTTTAATCTCGTGGCTTCCGTCCGTTGAGGAATTGGAACCAGTTGTTAAAGTGGCTTGAACGAACAGGACTTCCACAACTTTGGTTTTAAGCGTGACTATTTTTACCACTGGCAATCCTTCAGGCATGACGAAGGCAGATAAACAAACAATAACTCGTTTTCTTATTTTTTAAAAGAAAGAAACTCGTACACCTAAGGTTTTAAAGTTTCACATAAAGCTACAACTTCTGTTGAAAATGCCAAGGTTAGGCTCTTCACGAGGGAAATGCAAATTTTTTTCACAACAAACGGTTGTTTCGCTTTTTAACAAAGCATGAATCACCATAAAAATTATAATTAGCATGTACGGTTTTATAAATCGTGTTAAATTAAACGACGTTTATTTTCTCACCGCCTTCGTCTCTGGGTTACCAATTTTGCACCATGCAGTACAGAAATTGATACGTTACTAAATTTGTTAGTCCTCAAATAGCGATACTGCTCAAGTATGCTGAAAGAGGCAAAGGTACTGTAGCAGCAATATTTAGGGACATTTCAAACCAACCATCAAATTTGGTTAATAAATAATACCTATTTAAATTGCTGTCGTTGTCGTTGTTGTTTTTGGTTTAAGGGTGCCGAACACAAATCGGGTGAGGGACAATTTAGCTGGAGAAATCCAAGCGGAAAACCCGGAATCTTTGACATGCCACATTCTACATGAGCACGGGACCCTACAGGGTCCTTCTCGTTCCGAAAGTAACTGATAAAAGACGGCTTTGGCGTTTACAAAAAAGCATTAGCGCTCGTATCCCCATACTCATCGCTGCGATTGTACACAAATAAAAATGTATAAGAGTTCACTCGAACGCAACGAACTATAATTTGAACTCCAATTCCAGGGAACAGGGTAGTCATGGTACGACGAGAGACTACCAAGCTCCTTCAACAGCTATGGGAACTATTCTGGCCTATTCTGGACCTACACAGTGATCGGAGTTTTTTCTCTGATTCCTCGAGTTGTGCCTTACTGAACGTCTTTGGGATTCTAAATTTTTCGTAAGGTTCAAATGCTTCTCTAGCATTCAATTAACATTAATACATATGACTTCAGGAGCCATGTCACCAGTGCCGCAAAACAATTATTTTTAGCTGGCTAATAAACGCCGATTGAGTTTTATGCCAGTGGTTTATGCATAGTTTAAACAATTATTTTCAGCTGGCTAATAAATACTGAGTGAGTTTTATTCCAGTAGTTAAAGCATAGTTTAACAATTATTTTTAGCTAGCTAATAAACGCAGAGTGAGTTTTATGCCATCGGTTTATGCATCGTTTAAACAATTATTTTTAGCTGCCTAATAAACGCTGTTTGAGTGACCGAACCCGTCTGTGAGTTTTTGCGTGTTTTGAATATTATTCCATTTTCACTAATCCTTTAATTTTAATCGTCCAGCATAGTTTAAAACAATTCTTTTGTCACTGGCTAATATTGGTAAACAGAGGTGTTATTGTTGCCGGCCACTTTGCAACGTGTAGCAACGATTTAAAATGATTGTTACTTCTTACTGTTGGTTACATGGATGGAACCAGGAGTGGTTAACCCTCGCTAAAACCCTTTGACCCTTTTGACGGGACTTCGGAATCAGAGCTTATAAGGTGTAGATTTGCTTCGTTAACCATTTACCAAGTGAATTACTTTTTGTATACTAGCGACTGTTATGTTTCCTGTTACGGTATAACCGGGATTATTTTTATTAAAAAATACTTTTAGTCATTTCGATTATGACTATAAACAAACAAGATTTTTATGAAACGCTTCGACGCTCTTCGATCGGGCGTTACCTGTCGTGTATTGGTGTTTATTCACCGAGACGATGGATTTTTATGGAGTGCAATAACCGTGCCATTTTTAAATGCTCCAACGCGTGCGCTAAGTACTTGGTCCATTATTAAGCACGCGCCGAACGCTGTATGGCCAATTATTATTTTTGGTGCGAAATCACCCGTTTTAATAAGTTAGAACCTGTTGGTTTTGGTTTGTGAATGCTTTTTTTCTCCGTTTATCATTTTTTTTTTGTCAGTAGTTTGACGAATTTTACGAAGCATTCGACACTGAAATTAGACAATTATTTTCACCCCCCGGTTTTCCTTAAAACGAGGGCAAAAAAAATGTAATAATAAATGGCTTTTTTAGCCTAGAAACGTGAGACATTGGTGCCTGTTGGCTCATGTTTATGTTTTCGTTCCGTTTAACCTTTTTGTCAACAAATTTAACCTATTATGTGAATGTTTTATTTATAGTTTGAAGAATAAATAGAACACGAATTGCTAGTCTGGGCTCTAGACGATGTCTCACCACGAGAAGCTGTCCAGACGAGCGAGGCGAGGCAAAATGCCGAGCATCGGTTAGGCTTCCCCGTCGGGCAGAAACAGCCTCTGAACTCAAACTAACGAATTACAAACGGCATACGCTAATAATCCAGTAGAGGGGCATAGCGTAGAGGTTGGCAAAGAAGATTGGAAGAATACAAACTGTGGGATATTTTATCCCTGTCGACCGTGGATGTGGGTGTTTAGATCTAGCGTCCCTTATCCAAAATCATAATTTGCTAAACAAAAAATGACGATGATTAAGAAACATGAGAAAAACTAGAAATAGTCGAATTAATGTCCTTTTTCAATCAATATAGGTTATCTCGCGACGAAGAGGGACAATAAAGAAAGACGATACTTTGGTTTTATTGAGCCTAAGGATACTGACAATCATTCGCTCAGACTAAGAAAGATGATTGATGGATGTGATTTTATTTTATTAAAGGCCCTGGCCCGAAGCCATGCGCCCAGTAACTAACGCTATTTATAACACACCAGAACGCAGTAACACACTCCATACACTCCAAAGATGATACTTTACTTTGTTGAGCCTATGCTGGTCTACACATCCATGCGCTCAGTGGGCGTCAAACAATGTCTTCAAAACCTGATAGCAATTATTCCCATGCAAACTATGACTGGTCGCGCACAATGTGGTATTGTTGACTGGCCACAGGTTTTAAACGCATTTATTTCGTAGATGTGGGATGCTAGAGCTAATTTGTTCTGTTTCAAAACTAGTGGAGCAAACAGTCACTGTATGCGCGATCGCTGATGCATGCTTATTGCTTGGGACGCCACTGTTACGTCGGCAAATGAAGAAGATCTCCTTACAACAGTTATTTTCACCCCAGTGTGCAAAAAAGCAGTCCCACGTCAAACACAGGAGCGGTGGTCCACACCCGAAGTTAGCTAAAATTAGCTAGTTAGTACATACATTTCACTTACACAGAGTTATAGCCGATCGTGATGCTGCGTTTGGACATAGCCTACATAGGCGATCATTACGACAACCAATCCAAATGCTGCAAATGAATACGAAAGCAATGAAAAATTAAGGGCGAGCACATTCATTCTTTTCACGGCAGCAATGAAAAAGGGCGAGCGGTTGGCAATGCGAACGATATTGTCGATTACAAAGTAACAATCAGTAACAAACAAAATATTATCCTAGGGTTTCGGCGATAAGGATGATTAAAGGGGAACGGCGATCAACGATCAATCCAAACACCAACGCGAATGCCACAACAAACAATGGTGACAAACATGGTTTCCTAACAGACGCCGGGAACAACTGGTTCTCCAAAAAATCGTGATAAGCAATTTGAGAACCGTCACCATGTTTGGTTAGAGTGTCCATAGGCAGGTCCGCATTTGATATGCCCCGATGTTGTACAGTAAATGTTGTTTGCTGTAATGACAGTGATATCAGCAGTCATATTCGAAAACAACATTTATTTTTCACAGTGTGTTCCCGACTAAACGTCCTTTAACGGTGGTTCTTGGTTGTTTCTGTATGCTGATAAAAGTTTTGCCGTTTTAGTACTGTTGAAGTTAGCCTGTACAGTCACCACGCAGTTGGATTTGGTGAATGGCAAAATACTCGGTTACTGCTAGGAAACTTCCAAAATCACGGTAGGCGAGGTCACTAACAGGTGTGAGTAAGTCTCGGGTAGCAGTGTCGCAGGAAAGGGGGGGGGGGGAGGGAGGACTGGCTGTCTAACCAACAGATATCAAAATCCAGTTTTTTTAAACCAATACTCCTCCTTCGTCAGCACATTTGAAATTCTCCAGACCTGCTGGTAGTCAATAAGAAAAAAAGGTTATAAAAAAAAACATTAAAAAAAACACCAACACACACAAAAAAATTTAATGGCGTCGTTTTACACTAGCCGAGATTTTTATTTCTATTTTCATTCATTTATTTACTTTTTCTTGTCTTATCGCACAGAAGACTATTTGTCCCCAATTCCTCCAGTTAGAATTAGGTCGAGTAGCAGTTTAGGAAGCAAACCGTATACCAACCACCACCTTTCGGCTCTGATTCTCGCGCGCATTTTGTGTCAGCCAAGTCCTTCCTCTCAAACGCCAGGTGTCCTGCGAAAACCAGGTTGTTGACATTGAATTTTAAAAACAAAAAGAGGACAGACAAACAAAAATACAAACCGAAAAAGAAAATTACGACTCATTAACAGGTTAGGTTTTGTTTAGGAAACACTCGGGTTTTCCTCCTTCCTCACACTCTTAACTTCCGAATTATTTGGTCGTTGTTTTTTGAAGCGACGGTAATGTTTTTTTTTCTAGGTTTACTGTCAACGTTGCATTTTTCATTACGCAATTAGCTACGAAGTGAGAATTTTTTGTTTTCTTTTTTTCCGCAAAACAAGCACCATGCTCAACTTACACTGAAAAGACCAATAATTATACAAATCAAAGTGTTACTCTTCGCTGAATGGTCACCGACAATCAGACCACAGATCTCTACGTATATCTCACTTAGAGGAAACGGTTGCTGTCGTTCTGGCTATGCTCGCAATAGAGCAATGACGTCAGCTTTGTGAATCGTGGCCCTTTACGAAAACACGAAGCTACTTTAACTGCTTCTTTCCAGGATTCGGAGCTTTTACGTTTAACTTCGTTTACGAGCGGCATACAAATGAGGTTTAGGTCTACGTAATCCGCAGCCCCAACGAAGTTACAAGTAGGATGTCGAAATGCCATGGGGGCTAGTATCGCTGCACCAAATAGAGAAAACATCATAAACATCGTAAAAGTAAACATCGAAAATCGAAATCGAAACGGAAACCATAATCGAAATTACTTTGAAGAATCGTTTTGCCGAAAGAAAACAAAAATGCTCACGCAAAATTCAACTCGTGCTTTTATGAAATCGATAATTTGTGCACGTGAGCACTGAACTCCTTTCTCGCAAATTTTCCTCTACCTTCGGTTTGCGAAATTCAATCTGGAAAGGAGTTTCACACTAAAACTTACAAATTATCGATTTCAAGTCGGGATATTATGACCGAAAATGCTTTAAAGACAGCCAAAGCACACAAATGCAAAATTCAAACCGCCAAATTTTAGCGAAGCTCACAATCACGTGTTTTAAAGTTACTGCTTCATAATACAACAATACATACAGAGAAGATTTTTTTTTGCGACGTAGGGTTGAGCAAAAAACATAAGCGGCCCACTGACAGTGCCAGACAACTCGCAAGCCAAGGACACCAACACGTTTCATAAATTTTCAGCACGATTTTCATGTGTCTTGATCACAAACAAAATAATGTTAAGAAACCATCAAAAAATGGGGAAGCCGCATCAAATTGCACCAGAGAGCCACCATCTTTAAAATTGGCGTCAATTTTAAATATGGTGGCTCTCTGGTGTAATTTGATGTGGCTTCCCCATTTTTTGATGGTTTTTTAAACATTATTTTGTTTGTGATCAAGAAACATAAAAGTCGTGCTGAAATTTTGTGGAACGTGTTAATGTCCTTGGCTTGCGAGTTGTCTAGCCCTGTCAGTGAGCCGCTTACGTTCTTTGCTCAACGATACATATTGTATACTGTAAATCAAGGCAGGTAGCTTGATTTGGCCCATCAGAGAAACTTGCATTGCACTATATCCGAGAGGTCTTTGCAACTTGTTAAATTGAAGATTAGAAGTTACTTGGAAGTTTTGTACACGTATGGCTGTGGCATTAGGAAACCCATAAAACACCCAAAAGTGGTGATATCATACAAAAACTTCATAAGGGTAAAGCTCGCGACCAATCAGCCGCGAGACTTTTAAGGAAGCGAACCGGGTGGACATGGAAGGAGCCACTGTGTAAAATTTGCAGAATATTCATTTATGCCACTGACATACGAGTACAAAACTTCCAAGTAACTTCTAATCATACAAAAACCCCATGAGGGTAAAGGGATCCATCAAGTTTCGTCATAGAAAGTAGTGATATCAGAGCCAGAATGGCTGCCACCAAGTTTTCCGTTCCAACTCTGATCACTCAATCTTAACTGACACATCCTGTTGCCAGTTAAGCTTGAGTGATCACGGTTCGGACCACAAACTTGGTGGCAATCATTTTGGCTCTGATATCACTACTTTCTATGGCGAAAACTTGATGAGTCCCTTTACCCTCATGGGGTTTTTGCATGATTAGAAGTTACTTGGAAGTTTTGTACTCGTATGGCAGTGGCATAAATGAATACTCTGCAAATTTTACACAGTGGCTCCTTCCACCTCCACCGTGCATGGGTCGCTTCCTTAAACGTCTCGTGGCTGATTGGTCGCGAACTTTGGGGGCAGAGCTTAAAGTGCGACGTGACTGCACACTTTTTCATTCAAACAACAAACGTTTCAGCCTAAACAATTAAACCAGAAACTGGACTTGAATGGTCTATATTTCTGTTCAAACAGATTACAAGTCCAAAACAATTTACTAAAAAAACGGACGACATGACTGTAATATTTTCACGTTCTAAATTTTAAACTGTTTTCTCTAGCATGTCGACTTACATGCCATGTATTCCTGCCGAAATCAAAGCCAATTGAACAAGAAATTGGAATGGTCAACATTCCTGTCCCAAACAAATTATTAACACTAAAAACACGGATGTGATTCTAAAATTTTCACGACTAAATTAAAATTGGGCAAAAACCTGGACGTAAACGGTTGTTTGCAATAATCTCTTATTAATCTTTAAATCCTAAATAACATTAGAATGCTTAATAATAACATTAGAATGTTAAATAACATTGGAATGCTTTGCCTCAGGAGGTGGCGGCTTCGACCAGTGTTTCTATTTTTAAAAGAAAGCTTAGATTGCTTTTTAGGGATGTAACTTATGCTATCACTTGACTTAGGTTTACATTCACATCCTAGTATACCCATGTACGTTTTATCTTGACCCAGGTTTTATACCCATGTATATTTTTTACTCTTACAAGGATGTACGTTAGCGTATTCAATGATACCCTGTCCATTCCTTTTCTTAATTGAAGAATATCTTATTAATATTATTAATACTCGCAGACTGAACCCACATTTACGAAAGTTCTAAACGTTATCGTGTACTTTGTTACAACCGACCTCTTAGGGCGCGTTTACGCAAGGGCAATTTTCCCACTCACTAGTTTTTACTTGATTATTTCTAAATTTGACGGCTGCTTCAAGCCTTTACTGGAGAATGCGGCTTTTGAGTTGTCTATATGTGGTAACCATGGCAACAACGCTGACGCAAATCGTCTCCTCGTGCCTCGCGACATGGCGTACGAAGCGTGAAACATGACAGCGTCGATTTATGACAACTAGAAAACAATTTTTACTGCAGTACAAGGCGACGGACAGATTACTGGATGCCGGCATTCGATGGTTTGTCTTAGATTCGATAAGTCCGAAATGGACGCCATGTTGGATTTTGAATTCTCGCTGCGAGAAGCTATTTATTCTACCGTCGTTTGATCACCGCTAGAAGCTGTTTTTTCATCGAGAATAGCAAATTTTGGAAATAGCGTGAAATGGCAACAATGTTGTAGCAATGTTTAAAATTACTGTTGCACTTTGTTCTTTATCCGTGTTGTTGGTTACGATACACTTATTTTCTTGTCTATTACCGCACTCATTTAGTAAAAACGGTAAACAAATTGTTAATAAATTACGGTTGACTAGCAAATAGCAATCGGCAAGCGAGAAGGCCTCGTTGCATAACGCGCCCTTACAGAAACAAGAAATAACGAAAAGCGAATCGACTGCAAAGGATTGCGTTGCCGTTTTTTTTTTCTCAGGGAACTTAGTTCTCACATGTCATAATAGTCAACTTTAACGTTGTTCTTGGTTAACCGTAACCCGTTCTGGTGTTTTCCTAAAGTGACCGTGACCTCTCGTCCATTCTGCCAGCTGCTTTCGACTTTTTACGCCTCTTCATCGCCATTTGCGCGCAGAATTTACACAGACAGATAAATAAAACAGGTTCTGTCTTCTTGGAGTTTGTCTTTTTTATTAAAGGGGAACTTAAACGACGTGCACTTGTGTGTATTCAGACAATTAGCGGTTTTGAACCTTCCGAAGCACAACAACAACAACAACAACAACGAGAGAGATCCGTTGCTGCACTATTTTTATGTAATTTAACAAAGAAATGGAAAAAAAATTCTATTTTGGTACAATTTGCTACTACACAGCCATACAGCTACGGACTGGTCATTATTTTTGTATGGAGAGGGTATGGATGAAATAGGGTTTTTCGAGCCCTCTTGATGCTCACGATTTTTTAGGCCCCGTCTTGTATCCCTGCAGCACTTAGTAAATACCTTTAGTTTTCAACCCATTAACTGTAGGATTTCTTTTAGATAATCATGATTTTTGTTACGATCATCCTAAAAATCATGATATTTTGAATTTCGGTACTAGCAGCCACCACAATCTGACTAAATTACCAGGATAGAAGGAATTTAGGATAGGCTCACAGGGACTTGTCGTCTTCGGGCGCGCCACATGGCTACATATTGAACATTTATACATGTATCTGGAACCGTTTAACCCGAATACGAGTATGACCAATTTTAAAAGGCACAAGTGCAATACTAACTGTGTAAGGAGCCCGTGCCCCTAGGATTCCAAACAAAGTAACAGTAGCCCAGTGATCAGGGTCCTGGCCTCACCCCCCCCCCCCCTAGGGGGGGGGGCATTAGACGAAAGTCTAACTGAAACATCATCTAATGGGATAATTGTCTAATATCTGCCTAAATAAAAATCCGGAAAAATCATCTAAACGGAATGTCGGATAATGGATAACCGTATAATGGATAAAATTTTACCTGGACAACAATATAGCTGATAAACGTCTAAATGGACAAGAATATAACTATGGTTTTTGACCTTATATGTATAGCCGCAGCGAGCGCGGCAGTGCGAGAAACACAAGGGCATTAGACGATTTTTCTATTACACGAATTTCGTGTAAGACGATTTTCCATTATATGAATTTCATGTTTGACGATTTTCCGTTATACTTTATACGTTCTTCCAAGTATGCGATTTCCAGTTTGACGATTAACCCTCGCCCCCAAACCAAGTGGAAC
>JAHWFP010202665.1:15976-49349 GCA_023313725.1 Lithobius niger | reverse complement strand
AATATCATCTAAACGTAATATTGTTTAATGGATGATCGTTTGATGGATTATCGTCTAACTAGACAATTATATGATGCGGTTTCTGATGTTGTATGTATAGTTGCAACGAGCGCGGCAGCGCGAGCGAGGACAGGGACGTTAGACGATTTTCCATTATACGAATTCCGTGTTACATGATTTTCCGTTATATTTTAATACTGCATGCGTTCTTTCAATTAGGCCGCTAAAAATTAATTAAGTGGTTCTCGGGAGTGCACGCATGTTTTTTTTCTTAACGTATGAAACGTTTTTTATGACACTGTCTAAAAAAATTT
The DNA here is from genome assembly GCA_023313725.1 of Lithobius niger. Taxonomy (NCBI): domain Eukaryota; kingdom Metazoa; phylum Arthropoda; class Chilopoda; order Lithobiomorpha; family Lithobiidae; genus Lithobius; species Lithobius niger. The sequence goes on along the minus strand of JAHWFP010202665.1, from coordinate 49,035 downwards.
CCGATCACGCATCAGCACTTTTACCAAACATTTTCTGGAGCCGATGACCACATCAGCTCTCCGCTCCATTCACATGATCGCCTCGAAACAAATCTAAGGGTCGTTCAGAAGCATGTCACAACTAAAAACTTAGATCTAAAGTAGGACTCTTAGCAAATATGCAACTGTTGCACGCTGATCATGGCATTAAAACATAGATATTGTACTTCACAACTTAAAATATTAGCTACTGATTTTGATTTATTTGGTAAAAAAAAAAAAAACCATCGCCCGCATCTGAAAAATCACGAATCAAACGTAAAATGAAAACACCGCCCGCTCGCGTCAATGTTTTCAGCACCACACCCGAGAACCACGTAAGTAATTTTTAGCGACCTTATGTAATATTGCAGTTAGACGACAATCCCTCGCCCCCACCCCCATCCCCCAAGCAATGTAAGCTAGGAACTTGGAAAAAAAAAAGTTGCAGAAGTTTTCTGGAGTCAAGAGTTTCCCTAAAACACTTTGTCACGTTATTTTTCTACCCTTCCACATTTGAGGTGTGTGGTTTCCATTTTTTAATACGCTGGTTTTCCAGGAGTATCGTCACCGTGGTGACGGTGATGACGCAAATCACGACCAAAATTCATAGACGAAATCCCCGACCGGCCCCCACGTTTTTTAATCAGGAAGGTCAGACGAGGTCATTCTCCCATATTCGTGGGGAAGGTGTAATCCATAATTTTTTTTTTCGTAACGGTGAAAGTTGATTATAACGTTAAGGTATGAAGTCAACACTGTCGTGCCCCTGTGCTTGACTGGCAGTTAGGATAGGCCAAACTCGTAGCAAAAGCAAACCTACTATGCTGTGATGTCCTCGGGCTGCACGGAAAAGGCTCGAGGCACTGTAGCACGTTTACCTGGGGCATCCTCGGATTTGACTCTCTAGCTTGCTCGGTCACTGAACTACGCAGTAGGAAGCTATAGGCTGGAGAATTTAGATCGACTGTAGTCTCCTCATCTGACGCTGAACTCGATCGGTCGTGAAATCAAGGCTTGCTTTTTTTGTGGTGTTTGTAATAATAATAATGACAACGTTGGTTTTATTTAACCTGATACAATCAGAACACAGCGCAGGTATTTTCTCTTACGTGATATTACGGAATTAATTGGCTAAAATTCCAAAACTATAGTAATTCGATTCGGCCGAATGTGGTCGGTCACTTCCTTGTAACGTTCGCCATTCGTTTGGAAATAATGGCTAACGTTTACGTATTAATTAATAACAAACGCAATTGTTTGGTAATCATGAATTAAAAAAAAAAAATAATAATAGGAACGCAGAAACTAGTTGTTTTAAGGGTTACACCAAAGGCGGATGTTGTGGGAGCTAATAGGAATGTTTAGTTTTCTGTAAAACGGAAGTAACGCTTTGTTCAGTACTGCTTTAACTTGAAATTTTTTACCATTTTTTATGAATTAAAAAGTCATTAATCCCATAATCCTGTAATTTTATCTTAACATTACCGTGTCGGTGTAGCAGATCGTAAATAGTCACTTCAGGGGGAAAATATGTCACCTCTTCCTCAGTACACAAAAAAAATTTGGAACAGAAAACAAAAAAACGACAATAAAATGGCAGGTTTTCTGTCACTCATAAATAAAAGTGGAGATAAGTTTGACTAAAGGTAATCAATTAAGTAAATTAAATGGAATTCAAACATGTAAACAACTTATGAACTTCGAGATTTTGACTAAGAATTATTACACAGGACGGAAAGCCGACGGTTCGACAAGCGTTAAATAAGATGTAAACCTATTTACGTTGCCTTTTGGACTTAAACGTCAGACTGCCTGAGCGGGGAACCGAACCCACGACCTTTGGTTTCAAAGATTATCGAGATTCGCATTGCGGACTTCAATATGATAAGGATTAGAGATTCCCATTGCGGATACACAAACAAACAAACAAATATTACGATCTTAGTTATATAGGTTCATTACTGCTAAGCCATCACTGTCGATTTTGTACGTAACAGCTACATAGCCTACAATTTATATAGGTTTTTTTCCCTAGTTTGTTCGGATCCGTGACTAGTGTATTAAAGTTGGTTACTGCTAATTCTGTACTAAAGTAAACTAAATTAAGTTCAAACAGAGTCAGGAACACGTCTGAGGAAACGGATTGTAATGCGAAATATCGTGTAGGAACCCATCAAGCAAGGTATTCGTTTGCAAGAGGTCTACTCTGGCCGCAAATGACGACTTCCTTACTCTAAGTTGAATTAAAAAAAAAAAACATTCGTAAGGCCCCGCGCCCCCCCCCCCCCCCCGTAAAACGTCCCTGCCGATATCACGCCTTTACCAACATGCCCATTCCTCCACTGACATAAATATGATTCACTGATCGAGGCGTTATATTAGTGATCTGAGGACTTGTTGAGTTGAAACAGTGTGAAACGGGGTCACGCTAGTGACTAAACCGAAGTGCATAAAGATGGCTTAGTGTAGTACGTTATTTTTAGTGTACGATTTTCGCTGTTTGTCTTGTTTCTCTCTTTTCTTTAAATAATGTACAGCCATTTGTGTATATTTATTTTACCAAATCTTTTCAACCTTTATTTAGTCATCATGGGGTGCCTTGGAAAATTAACCTGGGTTAAAGTATCTCTCGTTGCTTCCACACGTCACGAATTTGTAGCATTTTCAACCCAAAATCGTCACCAGAACAATTCGCCATCGCGTCGACTGTCATTCACTTGACAACAATAAACTACAAGACTGTATTATTTGAACACAAAGCAGGAGTTTATTTTCGTATTTGCTGGTAAGATACGTTGAAGCTTTAATCACTACTAGCTGTACCCCCGGCGTAACATACGCCGATTTAGCCGGTTCCCGCGTACCTAAGTGAAATACTTTATTAGGTAGCACGAAATGAAAATAACTTCGAGGCCCCCAATCTGTTTCCTCCCTGCCTCCCCCCGCCGGCCCCCCCGCATGGTCAAATTTTCCCTCATGCGCCTATACTCCCTGGTAGCCCTTTCCCCTCTCCATTGTGTGGTGTGAATATCCCCACCCCCCTTCCCTTTGAACCCAGTTGTTTGGTTTTCGTAGGGAAGTAAATGTCTTTTTGCAATGGAGGACGCTACTGTTATGTTGCTGAATTGACTGTTAGTCCGTTCTGACACCAAGTGCGATAAACCCAGCAACGATCGTGCAGACATTGATTGTTTCTCAACCATTTTTGAAAGCTCTTCCTGATTGTTACAGGGTACAAACATTGTAACGCACACACAATCGTTTGTTACTGATTGTTATGCACACACACCTGATGATTTTGCTCTGTGCCACCCAAGCCTTTTATATATATAGATTTTCTGAAGCTTATTTTGTAGAATTATAACACACCAAACGCAACATAAACTCGCCCACCTAACACAGTGAATTAATGCAGATAAATGCAACGACCTTCTTCCCCTCCTCCCCCTCCTTGTTTCTATCTCGTTTCTGATTGGTTGAGAGTCGATTCGTTTGCAGTGTTAGCCCCCTGTCCTCCCAGTTACCGTCAGAAACCAAGCTTGGCGAGCACGGTTTGTTCGGTTGTGTGGTTTACTGCCTAAAGCGTTATTTGAGTGCTGTTTCAGAGGCAACCGTTAAAATTAAGCTAGATGAGGGGATTATGACGCGACATCTCGCACGATCTACGCGATTAGTACATGCAACAGCCTATTTCTTCGCAACCTCAGTTACGTAGGTCAGTTTTTAAAGGCACCCCAGGACTAAAATTCTTCTGAGAAGCTCCGGCCACTAATAAGATATTCGAAAAGAGAAGAAAGAAAATTTAAATAAGACGACATTCCATCATTTTAAATGGAAATGCAAAAATCTCTGCTTGTTTTTCATCGTCATCTTGTGTTGCCGAGGTAACGAACAGGAAAGTGATTGATGGCGGTGTCTGCCTTTTAATCGTTTCTGCATCGCGTCTTCTTATGGTAATTTCGTCAGGTCCAAACCCAGCCTTGCGATAATGCATGACTTCTTGGTTTCGCGTTCAAACACAAACACCTACACGAAACCAGTACAGTAACTTTGCCTTGAAAATTCTTCTTTCAAGTATTTTGGTTCCATCTTCTCGTTATTTATAGTTGGCTGCAGAACAAGAGGGCGAATCTAATCTATTAATTATAGGGATGCATACGTTTGTTGTCATATTTCGGCTAATTAATAGGCGTTAGATTCCTCCAGAGTCCGTACGCACTTGTTGCTGTGATTGAGCAATTTGTAACAGACTTGTTTTTTATGTGTTTCAAGGTTAGTAGTCAAACCGTGAAGGTTACAATTTTGGCTGTGTATATGGTGCCAGATGATTCTTTTTTTAATTCTTGGTTTACTACTTGAATTTAACTAAAAATACCACGTACAAGCAGTCACGCAATTGTAATATTTAATTCTAATGTACGATATTTCATTGTCAATTACTTAGCATAATTTTAAACAAGCGGAAACAGCGACTACCTAGGCACAACCGGTCTTCTGTACACTTCTGCCACTTTAAAAAATGTTGAGGGTACACTTCTGTGACGCTCTGCACCATCGCTCTCTATTATATAATCTACAATAATCACGACAATTGCTGGTAAAAATGTGCTAGCTTTTAAGCCTAGTTTTAATTTGAGGCGTAATCGTCAGCCTTTAAATCTAATTTTTACATGTCGTTTTAATTTCGTAAGTGACAGCTAACCGGGAGAATTGTGTCGATTGTGTGCGCGGCGTATCTTGAGGCCTGCAAGTATTTTGTGAGCGGCTACATCTTCCTGGAGGGGGTGGCTTTAATCGATGGCCGCCATTGTTTTTGTAACCATCTTGGATATCAACAAGGCACTCTGCTATTGAAAACGTACAATCGATTATCTGTTTTTGTTCTGTGGAGAACTCAAGATAGGCCGCGGGCACTATAGAGTTGGCTTATTAATCCACACAACACGGTATCGACACTATTTTAAATGAAGTTAACGTGTGTCGTTAACGAAATCCTTTTATTTTTATGGTTGCGTGTTTTTTTGTAGGTAGTGTTTAAATGCGATAATCAAATGTTATTATTTCATTGAGTTACGTCGTCGATGAAGCCTATAAGATATAAGGAAGCAACAAATTTTTAATTTGTCGTGTTTTTTAGCCAATTTTTGGTCGCTAGTGTATCCAATGGTGTACACCGTTTGTCTCTACCTGGCATCGTTCTGAAGTTGATGGGGGAAAAAAGGACACACGGATGGGCGGACAAAGTCGTTACAATAGTCTTCTTAGCCGTTCGGCTGTACAGAAGACTAAAACATTAAATCATTAACCCTGCCTTCGCATCCACCGCTTCTCCAATATGTTCTTCAGGCAATTGAGTCGTGAGCGTCGTTCAAAGCAAGCGTAGGTGGACGGGTTGCAATTTCAAGCTTGTTCGGTTGTTAGTTCCGAGTGACCTCAACGATTTGAATTTAGCGTTCAATTCCTTAGTCTTGTTTCATCGGCGGGGGAGGGATGCATGATTAACCTGACCTTAACGCTAAAAACCCAAACCGAATCACTTTCCAGTTCACTAGCTAGAGACTACAAGGAGGCAGACCGGAAGCCGCTCCCCTACGACAGCGTGGCTAATGCGGCGACAAGAGCGATTTAACTTCCGGAATCAAACATGGTTGAAATGAGGGAGGAAAGTGAAATGGGGAAAAAGCTGAAGCAAAAGAATGTGAAGACGAAAAAACGGGACATCGTTAGGTCAGAATTATGATAATATGCGAAGAAAACACTTTCGTGTGACCTACTGACTGCTCATTACCGGATGCTATAACTTCTACGATATGCACTTTCATATCCTGTAAGATGATGACATGGCTCTACTATATAGAGCAGTGACACGACGTAGTATTATTGTATCTAACTCTATGCTGGAGCCTTAATGGGTTATCTTCAAGGGGCACTGCAGAGAGAAACAGAAGGGCGTCATACTGAAGCCGATGCTGTCAAGAGTGATTTCTTAGACCTAAAACGCGCGATTTTTGTTGTTAGAGAAAACAACGTTATTTTAAGCCTAAGAAATCCGCTCTTCCGTTGTTTTTCCCTCCATTTTTATGTAGTGCACCTTGTAGTTATGCCCTCCAAAACCCATACTGGTGCCAATATGGCGGCAAATGTCACTGCTCTATAGTACCGGTAGGATCTTGAAAGGAAAAATAGCATAGCGACTGGATTAGACAATATGGCCGCTGAAAGCGCCGCTGATGCAATTGATTTGTTCTGTTACCGCTTTCTATCAGCCGATGGCGACACTTACAGTACAAAGAATGCCGACGTTCCTTTCCTTGCAACACTTTCTGAATACATCTGGCAGATCTTGTAAATTATCCGGATCCAATCCGGATTTGGTAGAAGTAGTCTCAGTCTGTCGTTAATTTTTTTACGGAGATTCTTAACAGCGGTGCAGTGAATTTATACTTTTATTACAGGCGATGTTTATCCCGAGTGATGGGTATAATTCACTCTGTGCCGTGTATTTACTTAGCCATAGGAATTGGCTAAGTTCAGGATGAATAATCTGGGGAGTTTGTTCTGCATCCGTTAGAATACCTCATGGTTACCCCCCCCCCCTCCCCCCAGGCAAGAAATAGGTTTTAAGTGAATTGGGCGAAATTACTTTGTGAATCCAGGGAAGATGTAAAGTCTGGATGCTTTGACAAGCACAGAACCTCACAATTACATACATACGTGGACACTAATTTTAATTTTCACACCCTGTTGGGTTCTTGGTCACCTAAACAGAATGCAAACAATGATGAGGATACAATATAAAATCACAGAGTAATCACCAGAAATGATTGAACATAAAGTTACAATTGGACCAATACAGCTTTTCAGTTAATGGAAGCAAGGTAACGAATATAGTAAAACGTTTTTCACTCATGCAGAGGTGGGAAAGTGTTTTCAAAAAATTGTGTGTCTGCATTTTGTAAAAGGTTGTTACATGTGATTTCATTCCAACATGGCGGTTATAGATTAAGGTGTTGTGACAGCTGGCTCTGCATTTTAGTTGAAGCTTTGTATTTTATGCTAATGTTTTTGTTTACTCTGATTTTAAATTACGTCTTCATCATTGTTTGTATATTCAGGTGAAAAGGACCCCAAATATATGATCCGAAAACTAGAATCAGTACCAACATTACAACATTGTGGGGTTTTGGGCTTGTCAGCGAGCATCTAGATTAGGTTTTAAGTGGTGCATCGACCGCGAATTTCTTAGACTCATCACTGTTGTTACGAGTAATTTATCTCCATTGAGTCAGCCTGAACGAGTTTTTGTATTCACGTCGCCATCAACACACCCCGTACACACCCATTGAAAACAGGCAAACAGTTGTTTACAAAGGAATAAAGTAGTTTGTTTATCTATAATATCATCATTTCTTTTCGTTGTACACCGTCCAACCATTTTTCTTCATTAGAGAAACAATCGCATGACTTCTTTCACTTTCGCTTTAGAAATCAGTGCCGAAAAACACAAATTACCGTTCCTGATTTTAATAATTACAATCAAATGGCTTCTAACAAAGGAAGTAGGAAGTATGGGCTAGGGCGTCATGTATAAAAAAGGCTTATACTACTGTCGGGTGTTGTATAATTACACCCTTTTTTTTATTGACATTGTCTTATAATTACGTCACTTTAACTGTAATATGTAGGCGTTAACGACGTAATTACGAGGGTGCGGTTGTGTTAAGTGCTTTCAGTGACGTGGCCATGTTTTAATAATATAAAGAAGTGGGATGGGGGAGAAAGTTATGGTTGACAGAATAATAATGATGTAATTTTTCCCTTTTTTCGTAGCACGCGAAGAGTTAACTTTTAATTTTTATTTTATTCAATGCAGAATCGCTTTACCTGCAAACAGGAAATTTCTCTGTATAGCAGCGACAGTAACCCCCGTACCTTCCACGAGGCTAAACCATCTAAGGTAGCCCAACTAAGAACAGCATTTATGCTCCTTATCCCGGATCGCAGAAACTTCCGCTTGCAAGCTTTTCTCATGTGGCTTTGATGAAGTAGGCAAAGGTACCCACAACAGGTAACAGATGGCGCCACACGTTCTGATTCTAAGCGTTGGTGCTGTCGCTGTTTCAGGGGGTTGCGACTTCACTAGAAACATTGCATTCCCAACCTTCGCCATCAGCAATACTTCCGGCGCTTGGCCGACGCTGGTAACGGCAACATGGTGCCTGCTAACTTCCTGTTCTCACCCCAATGAGATTCGCGAGAGGCTATTCCTACAATCTATTTATTTATTTGTTTATTTTATTTACAAAGTTATTGTAACACCCTGTGAAGATCATAACAGCAATTTCAGATTAAAACAACAATAAAAAAAAAAACAGAAAAAACATGGCGAGTACCTGGTGCCCACAGTTCTCGCCTAAATGAGATTTCCTGAGAAACACCTCATTCACTCCTGTCGTAGTCACTCCTCTGACATGCGCAAAAGGCTAATAAATAGTCCTATTGCAGGCAAATTGCCACAAATGTGAAAACGTTGTATATTTTAAAAAACGATGCACACATCAATTTATAAAATCGAGCAGCTATTGAAATATTAGTTCAAACTTTTGCCTGTGCTTGGACAAATTTTGTAAACACTGTCACAGTTTAACTGTGGCGGTGCGTGTTTTAGCCTAATCGTCGGACTTAAGTTTCTCCAACATTTGTCATATTCTCGAAACGGAAGTATCACAGATGACTGCACGTTAAATTGTGAATCGGCTTGTCCGGTATAAACACAGTTTACCGTATATCGTCCTAGATGGAGCCTCGCACGTTTAGCCTACGGTATTAATAATGCAGAGGCCAACAAAGTTTTACGAATGTCCTTTCACTGTTGTATCATTGTTTAGTATTATTATTCTCACGGCATTGTTGTAAATAAGACTGAGATGCCTCGAGCCTCGTGCTCCTGTCTATTGCGACATGTCAAAAATTCTGGGATTTTCCGTTGGGTATCTCCACCTCAATTGCCCCTCTCATCGTCGTAGGGCTCATAACCCGTATTGGGTTCGTGGTCCCTAAAAAGCAAACAAACAAACAAGATAAGACAAAAAAACCGCTGAAGAGACGCCGTAAGGTGCCATTTCATACAAATACATGAATGGAATACAGGAATAGCTCAACGCAACACGGTCAGCCAGCGAGTGCTTCATTACCAGCAAAGCGTTAGTTAATTCGGTTTAACTACGATTAATTTATGCTATAGGGCAGTGACACGACGTAGTATTATTGTATATAGCTCTATGGCGGAGCCAGTTACTGGGTTAGCTGCAAGGTGCACTGGTGGGGGAAAAGAAGAGTTTCTTACTGCAGCCAATGCTATTAGACTGGGTTTCTTAGGCCTAAAACATGCGATTTTTGTCGATTTGTTGGCAGTTGCTGACATTTTTAAGCAAGTGGAATCTTTATTTCCAATTACAACCTAAGCAGCATAAGGGATTGGAGAAAACAACGGTTTTTTAAGCCTACGAAATCCACTCTTAAAGCACTGGCTTGACTAGAAGTGCCGTCGTTTAACCCACCATTTCAATCTGTGCCCCTTGCAGGTATCTCTCTTGTAGCCATATGACGTCTTTTGACGCTGCGCTATAGTTTCTGAGAATTGCTAAATAAATAAAGATGAAAACATTTGAAGAGGATGAGGAATAGGATGCTTTGTAGTCTAAAAAATGAGTGGAGATTATGGGTCGACTCCATAAATTTGCATCCTTGGCACAATTATTAAAAACGCAATATTTCTGCCCACACATGGGGGGGGGGGGCGCCCCGTCACCATGCACATAAAATACTGCAAAAGATATATATTGTTCTTCCAAACCGTAAACACTTCCGGTAAAATGGCGGCTGGTGTTGGTTAGGTGTTTAATCCCTCTTTCGTTTACTCTGGTACGTAACCAGAATTTTTAATATTTTAAGCTTTGACGACCGTACTACAGTGTTTGTAAATATATCTTTTGCAGTATTTTTTATACTTGATGGCGGGGGGGGGGGGGGCATGTTCGGGAAGAAATATTGCGTTTTTAATAATTGTGCCAAAGATTAAAAACGCACATATGGGTCGACCCATACATAATCTGTACTCATTTTTTAAAGATATTTGGAGTCCAATTGGCTTACCATCCTGCTATTTTTACATTATGAAAAAAAATTTACAACATTTTAACACATTTTATAAAAAAAAATTACAATATGACGCAAAAAAAAGAACACAAAAGAACACAAAATGAAAGAAAAGATACATCAAACAAATAAAAAACTACGATTTTTACAAATCATTGCTAAAAAAATAAATATACATATAAACATAAAATAAATATACATAAAAAAATAAATACAAGAATATTATTTGCCTCAAAGTATTAAAACCGACGAGATGAAATATGGAATTTAAATCAGAATGGTGAAATAAAAAAAAAACATTTTAAAATGGCAATTGAAAACAAATCAATAATTCAATTTGAAATTTTGTAGAAAAAAACAACAAGAAAAAAAAACGCTATGGTAAGCAATGCTGCCATCAATTGCTTGTATTTGTAAGTTTTTTTTTTGGCATTTATGGTTTGGCTACGTGCAGCCGTCTCTATCAACCTCATGATGTAACTCATCGCCACGCGCAAGTAGTTTGCTTCATGGTGGGTTGTTTTTATCATCATAATAAAAAAATTTCTGGGAATGGAATAGAGCAGTTACACGACGTAGTATTATTGTATATAACTCTATGCTGAAGCCTTAATGGGTTAGCAGCAAGGGGCACTGCAGAGAGAAACAGAAGGGCGTCATACTGAAGTCGATGCTGTAAACAGTGATTTCTTAGACCTGAGACGCGCGAGTTTTGTTGTTGGAGAAAACAACGTTATTTTAAGCCTAAGAAGTTGTTTTTCCCTACATTTTTATGTAGTGCACCTTGTAGTTATGCCCTCCAAAACCCATACTGGTGCCAATATGGCGGCAAATGTCACTGCTCTATAGATAGGAATATTTGAGTTTAATCAGGAGCGGCATTAAGAGAATTCATCAACGTTCTACCCTTTGTTCTACCGTTTGTACCGACTCCCAACTCATGCGGCCCGTTGTCGAACTAGTGTCCGATTTTACTTTTGCGGAAAACGTAACGTTAAAAATTATGCTGCGTAGGTTTTCATCTAATAAATATGTGTGAAAAATACCAGTTGTGCTGCGAATAGCCCAAGCAAGTGTCAGTTCGCAAGAAATTGTTTAAACGAACTTAAAATGAGGAACCCTTTGAACCCTCTGAAAATTAGGAAGGCATTTTTTAACTCGAGCTAAGGCCGACTGGAGTAGAACTTTGGTGTCTTGCCTCCCTGCACCAGTTCTCGCACGTGCCAGGAATTTAAAGCCTTTAGCGTTGCTTTTTTAAAAATAAGATTTTGGCGATGTTAAATCAACTGGCACGGAGATAGCGCGAAACTGCGGCTTCTGTCCCAGACGGCCTTGTGTAGACGGTGAATCGTGGTTGAATTGATTTTGTCCACACCTAGTGAAGGTCTTATTTTTTTTTTTAATCGTCCTTTTGCAGTTTGCTAACCACTTAAATTCCCTTTTCAAGTTAACATCTCTCTTGGCAGCCCTGCCCTGGCCGACATTTTTTCCCCACCCGTCTCTAATAATTTTATCTGGACTAGTCTTTACGACGGCAGGAGAGACGCGTGGCCTGCAGTCTAAAATGATTTGCAAACAACTGCAGGTCAGGGCGCCGTTAGGATTAACCTGGTATTAGAAAAAGGCGACACGGACCATTTTTTGCTGTTGTTCCGTTTCTCTTTTGAAATTACGGAAGAGAAAATTTCTTGTCCCTCGGGCAGTCGCCAAGTGAAACTCGTTATCACTGAAAACGGGGCGAAAGTTAATTACACGTAGTTTTTGGTTTTGTTTTGAGGCTGGAGGCGAATTAGCGACCCAGAAGGTCAAATAGAATTATAATCTTTTACTAGCCTACAATGAGGGTGCATGTTAAATAGAATTATGCTGTTGAATGGCGTGCTAACGAACATGTCAAGTTTACCCGGGAGTTTGCGTTGAAACGGAACCGTCGAAATTATCACATGAAAACAGGAATCAGCGTCACAGAAGTCAAAACTTAATTACTTCCAAACACATATTGATACTTCTTCATAATCATTAACATCAGTAGACATCTTAATATACCACAGATGGGATGATGGCTGAATTTAAATTCATCTGATATATGTAGGAGGCTTGTAACAATAAAATTTAACTGGGCACTGGCGAGAATAACACGCCACCAAAATATATATATATGTATAAAAGAAATGATATAAAAAAACAAAACCCACAAGGGTCAAAGAACCCGCCAAGTTTCACCCAATCAAAGCAGTGATATCAGAACAAATATGGCCGCCACCAAGTTGCTACATTAGTAGCCAAGCTAATCCCACCGACTATTACTTCAGCCATCAAATGAAAAACTTAACCATTGCTACGGGTTGTAGCAATGGTCAGATTTTTCAGTTAACCTTTGATCTAATAGTCGGTGGGATTAGTTTGGCAACTAATGTAGCAACATGTTGGTAGCCGTTTTTGTTCTGATATCACTACTTTGATTGGCTGAAATTTGGCGGGTTCTTTCACCCTTCTGGGTTTTGTTTCATATATTTAACGCAAGCCAACTTATCAAAAGGATTTTACGTTGATAAACCAAGTGAATTTTTGCCAACATAAAATCCATTTTCGCCTTTTAAGTCGGTTTAATTCAAACTTATTAGCTACAACTTAATAATAAATATATTTAAAAAATGCATGCAACCATCTTACGATTAGAACGTTTTACTTTTGTTTAAAATTACTTCACAGTTTTAATATTTATTTCTGTTTGCCTTTTCCCATAACGAATATTTGGTACGGATACATCTCTACCAAGACAAAAACTTTATCGAGTCGAAACCGAGACGATTATTCTCCCGAGACCAGGCCAACATCCAGATTTCACAACAGCAAAAATGTAAAAACTTGCACAAAACATGCGATAAATTAATGTTTTCAAATTTAACTGTGACATTTCAAATCAAAAACTCGACAGATGATAATTTTATCAATTGTTCAATTGCATTCATTCCTATAAGTACATGAAATCATTTTTGTAGATGACTAGCTTACGAAATCTACATGAAAACGACTTGAAGGTGGATTCTATGATAATTTTTATGATTCTTTTCTTGAATTTTGTTAAATTCTTCTTGCTACTGCATTCCACTCAATTTTTTTTTTCGTTGTTGTTTTTTCAATGCACTAGTTATTGTTTTGGTGACGATTTTAGACCCACCCCGTAGCTATATTATTCTTGTCAATCATGTAGACGATTGTTTACAACCATCTTTAAAGCAACCTTGCCTTAAGGATGAAAGGTATGGTACGTGGCAAAATCCTTGAAACACTTTCTCTTTCTGCCGTTTCATTTGTAACTTAAAAGAGTACATAACACTTTTGGAGACTTGTTCAGATGGTTCGGGACCGATCCCAACATTGTACCAAGTCTCGCTTTGATCGACGCAATCTCTAATTTAGGTAGGCTATTGCTAAAGTTTACAGTGGGAAGTAACTCAATTTCCCTGCTGCAAATCATCATATTTCGTTGACTGTGGTTAAGTTAAATTAGGGCCACTTCTCTAATAATCGTTCCAAAATTTGCACGTTTGGGGAAGTTGGGGCGTGTTAACCAATACGTTTCTTACCAGCCCTTAGAATAGCATCATTCGAGGGGTGGGGGGGCTTTGGCTAAACTCATGAGACAGGTATACGACAGTACCGGAATATAGAACAATGCAGCTCTAACCAACCATCGAAGCAACAAATTTGGCGGTCGAGGCCTATAACCCAACAAATACTAATTGATCAACTACGTGCAAGATTTTGCATGAAGTTATAGACCGTCCAGTGAAACAGCCAACTGTAGGAGCGGTCCCATGATTTCTCCATGTTTATATTCACGCACCCAACGCACAGCACTAAGCCCCGACGCGGTTTGCTATTCTCGTCTCGTGACGGCCTTGAGTTTTTAATCCTGTTTTATGATTGGATGGTCGCTAAGGCTTGCTTTCGGCGGAGGGAATCGTGGTGTTTTTTTTTTGTTTTGTTTTTTTTGAAGAAATAAAAATTTTTCCTTTCCGATTCTGATTCCGAAATCAAAACGTCAAGCCCTGTGGGAATTGGCCTTAAGTCTTTCCTTGTTGGATTGAGGGTTTTAAGCCAAGGGCGTGCCTCCCCCCCCCCCCCTCCCTTTCTCGACTTCTTTTTGTATTGGAAATAAACGAAGAAATACAATGGAACCCACATTGTGTAAAGATAAGGACAAGTGAGCAGCAATAATGACGGAAAAATTCAAGTGTCAAGAGGCCCGGATTTAGATACATGAATATTTTTTGCCATAATAGCTGCAGCTCACCTGCCACTACGAATGTTTTCAGCTAATTTCGTTTCTGCTTTGGCAGTATACATACTATCTACATTATAATCCTGTAGGCCGGCTAAAAGGAAGGCAAAGGGAAAGCTAAAAGGAAAACCACTTCTCCCCTCCTCGCCCCCGTATTGGAAATGCGCTTTCCCATTCTACCTGCATGCAAACAGGAGGCAGGCATGAGTGGTCGATCAATCTGACAAGTCGTCGGGAAAAGTGCCGGAAAAATGTCCCGGGAAAGGTGTTCGTCAACCTAATTCATGGCCGGCCCCGTGCATAGCACGGGTTTCCTCTAGTAATTATATAATTACACAAGAGGTCAGGTATAGGCACCGACCAACAACGGCCCACACGTCTGTTAGAGGGATAGTATTGGGGGAAGCTTTTCAGGTCAGCGTGTTTCTCGAAGGGGCAGCTTCGAGACCGCCGTGAGCCTTTTTTATTTTTATTTTCGTCAGCATGAACATTAACATGGCTGGTAGAATATAATCGAAGTTGATCATTAGAAAATGGGGATCATTCGCCGTGGGAAAGAGGGGGATGATTTGAGTCACATAATGCACTGATATTTCCGCAGCATGAGGATGAACATGGAAGAATATAACGGAAGTGATCATTAGAAAGAGGGGATCATTAGAAGTGGGGGTGGGGGGATTTGAGTGCGCTGATTGAGTGAGCGAAGTGAATGAAAAGTGGTGTTTGCTAGCCAATGAGAACAAATTTGAAGAAATTTAATTCGGCCGCACATGGATATACACATGAGCTACCATACCTAACCATGTTGCAAACCATGCATCCAACACCATCCGTGCGTAGAACGGACTTCAGCTAGTTTACTGCAAAAACTAAAAATGGAGCCGGGTCATCTAGGCAACCGTTACTTCAGATGACGTATTGGTGCGTAAATTAAACGAAAAATAAATTTAAAAAATAAAAACCATCCGCAGCCGTTCTTTTTTGTTCTGTTTTTCCTGTCACCTTTTCTGGAGACCGCCAATCCAGATCGGCTTCCTGGTTCATGCTTCGTTGTTTTAATTTTCGCGTCTGCATGCAACAGCCATCTCACTTCACACGACGCACGAGCTGGCTTCGACAACTTTTTCCCTTCAAAGGGCAAATAAGTTTTCGCTAGCAATGAGAAGCTGTCCCCCCCCCCCCCCCCACCCCCACCACGAAAAAAAATCGGGAGTGAAAAAATGAAAAGTTCCGTTCATGGTACAGCTTGATTGGAAGGAATGCGTTAACGAAGTTGATGGATCAACGGGCGAGATGGACTTGTTCTCTGTTGCATACAGCACGTGCGCATCGATGGACTGATAGACACATACAGCCACGAGGGAACCGAACCGAAGTAGCAGAGCGTCCGAGCGTGGAGCGTGCGGTTTTAGGGGGCGGTGAACGACCGGCAGGCTTTGAATGAACGCCGCGATGACACTCTCTAATGCTCATTTTAGTACTACTATGAAACGAGATCATCATTTTCATCACACTATCGTTCGATCTGCGAGATTCGGGTGGGTGCTCCAGTTGAGAAAGTTAGTCTTTTTTTTATCTTGCTATAAAAGCAAACAATGAAACAAGTGAAACTGCAGATAGAACGATAGATGTATAAAGAAGGGTGTTCATTCGTCAGTAGTTTTGTGTGTTGTTCTGGACTGGTAGAACAACTGTACTAGCTGAAGCCCGGACTACGCACGGGGTGGTGTTGGATGCACCTTTTTCAACACTGGTACGGTTTGGTCCTTCACGCTAGTCCGCCGAATTATCTTACTTCAAGATATTCCTAGGATTTTTTGTTTGTCACAGTCGACATGAGCGCGAGGCATCACTGGGTCCTCCTCTTCCAAAAATACCTGCGTTGATTGAGATCAGGCTCCAACTCTGGGCCTATGGCATACGAAATAGTCACCCCCCCCCCCCATTTTGACCCATTTAAAAGGATAGCTCACTCTACCAGTGGCGCACCTAGAGGCGGAAGAAAGGAGCACTTGCTCCTCCCAAGACCATAGATTAACAGTAAAACTGATCAATTGCAAGAACTCGTTATTTTTTCTTTTACTGACACCAGTAAGGCCCCTCTTTTTAGCCTCAAGTAGGATAACGTTGGTTTATATTACAATGATCTCAACAACCAAAATTCCTTCTCGAACCCAGTGTTTCCTCTCACCCCGCCCCTCCCCCCCCCCCTCCTCGTGCGAACAATTATTTACATCGAAGAAGAACAAAAAGTACGGAATTTGCTGCCATTAAGAAAATTTCTCAAATTAAGCTTTTAAAACCATGAAAATCACTGAAACTGTTAAAAATGCGTTAGCTTTCGGACCCAATTTCATATGTGTTCTTGCCCCCACCAAACAAAATTGCTGAATTCGCCACTGCACTCTACAATTTTGTTTCTACTGAATAATTTTGTGTGTTTATATTTCCCACTTAGGTTTATAACATTTAGAGAGATTTTCGCCTGAGTCTTCAAGAAGGGTTGATTCAGCACGCACAGTCCTTCTGTTCATCTTTGTGGAATATAAAATACGGCATAAAAATACATACCAAAGTTAAAATTTTCTTTAGAATGTTGAAGGAAAAATTTACATTTTCATGAGGAGTTCACAACCAATATTTTTGTCGAAGCCCTAAAACTATGAAACGGGGTGATATCATACAAAAGCCCCATAAGGATAAAAGGACCCATCAAATTTTCGCCATATAAGTTAGTGATATCAGAGCCAAAATGGCTGCCACCAAGTTTTTCGTCACAACCCTGATCACGCAACTTTAACCGACACCTCGGTGATTGTCAGTTAAAATCTTGAGTGATTACGGTTCGGACCACAAACTTGGTGGAGGCTATTTTGGCTCTGATATCACTACTTTATATGTCGAAAACTATGTGGGTCCCTGTACCTTTGTGAGGTTTTTGTATGGAATCATTTACTCAGAGGCTTATTTACCACTTTCGTTGTTTCTATTCGACAGAAAATTCGGATTTAATTTTTATCGTTGCTGATCGTTGCTGCTAACTGTATTTCAATGATTTTACAACCAACTTGACACCCAATTTCACAAAAAAATATAAATCACAGTAACCAAACTACTGTATGCTTCGTTTGGCCGATTTAATTTCTTATAATATTGAAAAGGGGCGAAAAAACATCGTGGAGATTCTTCAATTTAAAATACTTCCGTGATAAATGACGTGTCCAAGAATCCGTAACAGGAAAAAAAAAGAACCTAAAACGAAACGTTTTGGCGTTGAAAGGCGTTTGCCGACTGCGCATGGTTCACTAGGCGTGGCGCGCGCTTATTTAGTTCGTGATCAGTTGGTGTAGTGGCCTCAGCGAACTATAAGCAGTTGTGGTGGGCGTCGGTCAACCTTTCTTCCCCACGCTTTGACCTCAGTCCATTTCACGCCACCTTCTCCAGTTCACCAGTTTCGAGATTTGCACGACCACCAACAAAAAATAAGATATATATAAAAGTTTTCTACGTAAAAAAAAAAACTTTCCCAGCTGAGAGCACGCCTGATGCACAGAAATGTGGTTCATGGCCAAGCTTTTGCTCATAAACTTTAAAGAAAATGTTTATCAATTGGACATCTATTGTTTCTACACGGATCATGAAATGACGGCCATATTGGTTCCGGTTGTTTAGAGCTTCAAGATGGCGTGTTCGATTGGCTCAGCAACCGCGGCAGTAAATTCGTGATCTTTCCCCACCATTCCACTGTGAACAAGACAAGCTTCAGTTCGACTGATCTTATTGAATTGAATTTAAAGGCATTTAAGGAACTTAAAGGCCATTGAATTTAAAGGCATTCTATCTTGGTCAGTAGTTGATTATGGTGCCCACTATTTAGTCAATCTGGTCCTATCCAGAAATTACGTTTATAGAGGGCACTTCAATCGTATATAGAATCTTACCCACGTCGACTGCAGTACCATGTACACTGAAAAATTAAATTTTCGAAATTCAGAGTTTAATAGTGCGGAAATGTTGCCTTTTAGCATCACCGCCACACACAAAAAAAAATTCCTCACTCTGAGGTCACGTATTGGGTTGCCACAAGAACCTTGAAGTTTAACGTTGTACGTCAATGGGCAGAACGGCGAAAAGGCAATAATAATGATTTGATTGGTTTAAAATGTAATTTCATCATTATCTCATTTGATATTCTCAGAAACCATGTAAACAATGTTGTAATTGAAAGGAATTTGGCTTTTATTCAAAACTATGGATAAAACTTAGGAATATTGAGCACATTTTCCTCAAATGATAAACAACCGCAAAATTATTCCCTCCCGAGTCAAAAACTCGCGCACAGCGAAGACTAGTTATCCCTGACTTTGGGTTAGGTGATGTTTATTATTTCGAAATAGTTTCTTGGTATTTTCTCCTTCACGGTACAGTCACGTGTTTAGATGATTGTCACCATCTTGATGGACTTCGTTGCCGATTCCATCTTTCGCGAGACTTCCAGCATCAGTTATGCAACGAGTCTGTCCTCCTGTCCGAGATAAAAAAAAAAAAAAAAATTTGCAGGAGGTACTGATATATAATATCTAGATTTGAGGTTTGTTTACTATCTCTGCAATGTGCGGCGCAGCGGCAACCTGTACCTCTGCATTGTGACTAAGGTTGGCGCTAATGACCTAGCTGTCGACGCGCCATTAAGCCTCAATTCTCCCTCCCTTCTGGATGACGTATGACACCGCAGTGGCATTGATCAATGTTGCTACCATGACAGCCAGACAGCCATTAAATGTTTAGACTGTTCGATGAAAGATTCGCATGGCCAACATTAGGTTCGAAGATCTACAAAACACAGTATAAAATAAAGGTGGCATGTTAAGGCATAAGCTGAACGCGTGTTCTTTCAAGTCATTTTACACTATACTTAATGCACTATAAGATGTCATGATTCATCGCCTGTCACTTAACAATAAATGAATAAACACTTTTAAAAAAAGTAAAGCAGTGTCCATTTATAAGTTGAACAAACAGCTGCAGTATGCTGTAATGGTTCGAAATGACGGGTTACTTATTTCCCCGTGCTCCAGTTAATGAGGCCTTCCACGAATATTTAAAATAAAAAAAAATTGACACGAAAGATACCCGAAGACCCTGGGGCGAGTTGCTCGTCAAACACGAACGTCGAATATGACGTGATTTTAACGTAATCGTTGCCATGTTTGCACATGCCGTGGCCAACCAACGATTCCGTCAAAATCGCGTCATATACGACGTTCGTGTTTGACGAGCAACTCGCCCCTGGGGAGGGCTGCTGTACAAGTACACAGCGATGCGTACTGTCAGTGTAAAGTATTCGTTGGGCTTCCCTGCACGTCAACTGGTCAGCTTACTTTTTCGTGTTGTCGACATGGATCTTTCAATTGGCGTTGCACTCGCAGCGTGTTGGAGAAATTCGTAGTGTAATTGAAGCCAACTCTCTTTACGATTGCAATAACATAAAATTAAAGAAAAAATGTTGAACTCTTGAAAGGATATCATTCATCACCGTAGTAAGATAACTGGAGGCCAGGGCAAAATTTTGAACTTAGGCTCCTCTCCCCTCCCCCCTCCAACAAATTATCAGCTTAAAATGTACAAAAAAAAATCTTAGGTCCAGTTTTGTTATTAAGAATACTATTTTCTTTCCAAGGAGTCTGTAAGAAGTTACAAGCACCTAAAATTCATGCTACGCCGATACCAACTTTACTGAGGCGATACCGATCATATTTTTAAAATTTTGCCGATACTGGTGCCGATCAGATATCCAAACTTTATTCGCTAATTTTTTATGATGAAGTTTTCTTCAAAAGTCCAATAATAATTATTACAATAAAAAATTTTAAAACAGTATCCAACAGGTAAAGGAAACCTAGGAAGATACTCAGTGATTTCCTGAGCAAAATGCCGCAAACCACATGTCGTAATCTCTAACGGTTCCTGAGTTACCGATGTTTACGCGAAAGGCGCCGATACGGGAGCCGATACTATCATATCGAACCATCCAGTATCGGTGCAGCTTTGCCTACAACTATTGTTCGCGGCAAGTTCAATTCAGCGGGAAAATGAATGCTTGTGTAAAAAAAAAAATTCGAAAATATAATTAAATTTTAACAATACTTAGTGCTCCACTTAATGCAAAGCCTAAAGAGTGTTTAAAAATAATAATAACAGTAATTAGTTCAAAGCGTTTTCAAATAGCAACATGAAAGAGGATGGTTGACTTTATTCTCGCTGTGGCACATTCAAAGTTATTCATGAGTACATTAATTAATCGAAATGTATTTATTTTACATGAATCGAAAATTAATTTTTTCTCTTTTTTTTTTCTTTTGTTTATTCAGTCGGTAGCGCAAGACCGGTCCAATGAAATCACGCAGAACTTCAACCCCAGCGGTAAGTAGGCTAAGTGTAACGTAAATGTTTTCTTTTGTGTGCGTGTTTGTGAGTGCAAGGTGTAGGGCGTGGGCTTTCAAACAACAAAGTCCTTAGTAATAATGTTTGGAGAATGCCTTCCTTGTGTGTCTGCAAATAGCATTTCCGCGCACGACTCTTTTTGAGGACAGCTCAGTTGACAATGGCGTGAAACCAAACTCCCATTAGGAAATCGATTACGAAATCGAATCTCCATAAAATTTTCTTTTTGGGGGGGGGGGGACGAGGGGGAAAGTCGAAGTATTAGGGAAAAAAAACCACTAAAATTCTCCCAAATGAAAGAAAAATGAAGGAGAATATCTACACTCTAACTATACTCTGCACTGCGAGGCAGTAAGTGTTAGTATGAAAAAATACCGCTTAAGCGTATAAAATACGGAATAAAAATGTAATGCTATAAAATTTAATGGTTTAAAGGAACGGATACAAGGAAAAAAAACGTAAACTGTCAGCATCGCACTAATACGTGTTAAAGAAACAATCAGGCTGGAGCTTCTGTTACACCTGTTTGTACTAAGGAAAAATGAAAATTAGCCAACAGCGAAAATCATACACTAGAAACAGCCAGTGGAGGATGTGGCCATAGCGATTAAGGTGCTATGGAAGTGATCTGGGGGCGAAGTGGGTAGCTGGTTCGAATCCGGGTCATGCCACTCCGACGAAACGTAAGTGCATAAAGGTGGCTTACTGAACTACGTTATTTCTAGTGTATGATTTTCGCTGTTGGCTAAATTCCAATTTTCCTTAATATTATTTTCAGCGATTTATGTCTCTTTATTACACCTGTTCGTACCACACTGACTACTTACATGTCTTATTCTTGTATCTGTTTTTTTAGAGCATTGCATTTTTTTTTTTTTATATTACAAAGCTGGATCTTCTTTTACACGTATTAGTGCGCCGCTGATGGCTTACATCTGTTTTTTAAGGCTTACTTCCATATTTTATACGCTTCAGCGGTTTTTTTAAATACTAAAACTTTATTATTTTTTTCAATGTTGGAGATAATTCAGGTAAATGAAGTAAATAGAATTTTGATATGAGAAAATTGAGATGAACGCTTTTTGATATAAATCAGTCACATTAAAATAGACTTCATAAACCCCCGGTCCTTGGAATTCCCTGCATTTTAAGCAATACAAAAATGAAATACAATCGTCGCGTCAAGCTTCTGGCTGATTTTGTAGTAGCAAAAGTTAGTTGACGATTTAAAACTACTAAAACGTCTGAGTATTATATATAATGTGCAATATAGATATTGTTCAGTACATCATGCACTCAGACGTTTTAGTAGTTTCATGTTGGTTTGGCTGCCTTTGTAACTATACATCAATTGCCCTTTAGTATCCTCTATCATATGACACATCAAATTACTAATGCAGTGTTAGTGCATCCTTTATCCATTTAGGTTACCATTTCAATCAGAAATGCTGCACAGATACAATTCGTGATGTCTCTTTAATATAAGCTTCAAACTTATTTTTGAATTTATTGGGTAAGCTATACGGGCGAATGCCGGCCTTAGACGGATACGGTAATTTAGAAGGGTTGCTGTCCTTATCTAGTTTACATTAATTGCTTGTGTGGAGGCCATAAAGCCAACTGCTTCCCCCCCCCCCCACTCCCCCCACCTTGTTATGATTATGGCCATCAGATTACCACTGCAGCTCGGCAACAATCTGAAGCCAAGGATTCCATTCCGGTAGTGCAGCTAGCTAGTAAAATGCTTGGATAATAAACAGAACAGAATGTCCTGGATTCCAGAATCAGTTCGGGCAGGGGTTTTTCACTGAATTCCAAAGACATTTCCCTTTAGTTATTGGCTAAAGTCGTTTAATTTATGCCATAAATAAAGTGAAGTATTTTCGGAGTTGGGTAAAAACGGAATTTTAATGCTAGAGACAGTTTTTACTTATCCTAAAATACTTACCTGTGGTGTAGCCTACCCACTGTCCCCGCCCTCGCGAAACCGGATTGTTTGACTAGTATAGTAGTGGTGGACAGGAGGCGATGCCTACTGGGATGTGAGCTGGTGCGCCACCTTGTGGGGAACCACGGAAATTTAAATCTTAAGTTTCCGGTTTGGGCATAGAGCATAAAATAAATTTTTTTTAGCTAATAACAAAGGTAAGTGTATATTAGGATAAGAAAAAAAACTAGTTTTATCTTTAAAACTCCAATTTCTAGTTTTTTCTTTCTATCGCAGATTAGCGTATCTTACTTTTTCTCAAGGTGACTGTCTGTGTTTGTTTAAGTTTTAGTGTTGTACAGTCCATTTTCTCCAAATGTACTGCACATATAGAACTTGCATCTCGTACAAAGGAACAGATGAACAAATTACACGGAAATCCATGTAAAATGAAAATTTGTGGAAAATGTATCAGTCGTATGCGCTGCAGCTATTCATCGGGGTTTGGTCACATAAGGTAGCAGCAAATGCTAGTTTTGGAGAAGGCTGCTGAAGTTAAGTTGTTGTTTCGTCGGGGTTGAGGAAACACCATTTGTTGATGGATGTGGGGGTCGGGAGGTTGGAGGCTTGGGTCGCACCTGACAAGCGCGATATATTTTGCTCCATCATGCTGGACACATCCAAGCAAAGGATGACAGGAGACTTGCGGTTATAGTACAGGGCCAGTAATCAGCATAATAAAAAATTTTTTTAAATAAACAGACTGGTCAGTGGTCATAGGCTGCTGTAATATACGAACTGAAAACATAATCAAAGAAACGTAGTCTGTCTTAGATAATTCCAAAACGGAAAAAAATAAAAATAAAATAATAATACGACAAGCTGGAATTGTCACTACGACCAAGGGCCCAGTCCATACTTTTCTTGGAAGAATTATGGTATGTCACTACTTTGGAAACTGTACTATGTTTGGAAACATGGCAGTTCTTATTTCCAATTTCGGTTTTGGTGACTACTTTAAAAGGATTTAAATTTATGGCTCTCTGAAAAGTTGATAAATTATTAGCTTATCCCCCAAAAGTTTTCTAAACCGAAAAGAAACCTGAGATTCACATCCTCAAGCAAAACAGATTTTATAACCCAGTGCGTAAAATCAAATGTGTACCTTTGAAAAACAAAATAGTATAAAGACACACGCCAAAATTCAGTGATAAGATTTACGTCCTTCCTAGACAGATAAAATGTATATGATCATGGCGACCTCTTATATTTTTTACAGCTAAGGCAGTTTTGTTTTATCTCCCCAAAACAAAACTTGTTAAGGATAACTTTTCGGCCGTTTGGAAGTTGATACCACAGGCTTCAAATATCAGATGAAGTAGCCTACTTGAAAATTGCACAGTAAACAATTTGTAATATATTTCTTTAATCGTCTAAGTATTACATGGTGGGATTAACTTGGTGAAAGAGCTCGACGTTTGATATCGCAACTTCAAACGCCCTAAAAACCTGGCGGGAAGCATTAACAAGTTTTGGGCACCGAAACAGTGTCGCTTACTAAAGCTACGGCAATACCCAACCAATCCCACAGCTCCATCCACAATATACCAACACTGGATGTAACAATTTTACAACTTCCGTAGGAAGTGATGCCTCTGTTTTAATTGCCTGCACGAATAACTCTGGGTGGTGTGCTGGTTCGTAACCCGAATTAGATAAGGTCAGTTTTCGAATGCACACATTATAACCCATCTATGGAAGGCACGGACCCGGCGGTGCACGCATCGAAATATGTCCGTACCACAGACGGCACCGCTCCCTACTATTTCTGAGATTGCAATGCAGTTGTTGATGGTACCTCCCTCGCTTACGGTATTAATAATGCTGATAAATGTAGACGGAGTATATCTACTAATCGGATGTCCATTTCTCCTTTATGGCGTGATATCATCGCATAAACTTGGCGGAGGTAGTACTAGGGTGTGTGCAGATAATTGCTTGACATTCACACGAGGTTCACTAAGTCTGTTGCTCGACTGCTCGTGCGTAAAAGATGAATAAACTTATTTTTAATTTTAGTGATGAGTAAGAATTGTGAACAATGTCCTTTGTTTTTTTTCCCATTTCAGTCTCCGCCACGTGCCAAGGCAAGACCATGGTGGTTACAGTAACGGCGGGTGCACCTTTTAGTGGTATTGTCCACGCCAAGGACAAGGACAATAAAGACTTCCGCAGCGAATCCTGCTCAGCTGCAGGCAATGGGGAGAGCCGTTCGGTGACGTTACGACTAAACGTCATCGCTCTGCCTGGAGACGCCGATTACTGCGGAGTCATTGTCAGCGAGGTGGGTAGTAGGCTTGAAGATGGTGGACCCATGAGCATTCCGAAATATTGATGTTATGATTTATTTATTTATTTTTTTTTGGGGGGGGGGGGGACCCCCTGACCAATTATCAGCTTTCCACGGCCCACAAAAATCAATAGATCTTTCATTAAGGATCGAAAGATTATATACTTATATGTACTTATAATCCATGGAATAATTCTTTACTTTGACCGACAAGCTTTTTCCTGAGTTGTATACCCGTTTCGCCGAATACCGTTTCGCCAATTTCCGTTTCGCTGAAAATTAAGGTCTGATTAAAATTCGGCAAACGGGGGAATTCCCGTTTCACCGAATCCTGTTTCGTCGATTCAAATTATTCTTAAAAAATGTGACGTTGCAAAAGTTAAAGATGCATTCCTAATTAGAAGGAATATGTGATTAGTTGCGGTTTCTGGTGTTATATGTTTGGCCGCAGCAAGCGCAGCAACGCGAAAGAGGCATGTAGTTTGGAAAAAAAAATTATTCGGCGGAACGGGAACGGGCGAAACGGTCATACGCCGGTACAAGAATTTCGCCGTTATCGTTTTGATTTTTGACTGCTGATTTCGTTCTGTCTTGTATATTGTTTCAAATCTTTTTTTTTTTTATTGTTTAGCACGCATTGTATCCATTTATAAGTTCATATTGGGCCATAATTATATCGTGTTTGGATAGATATTTTGGGTGAGTTATGGCCCGTGGTAATCTTCTATGTTTGCACGTTCGGGACAGAAATTCTCCTTCACAGACCTTACCCGGAGGGCGCCACTAGTTCTACATGCGACTTTTTGAGCCCTCCATGGCTTAAACGGACAAACCTTCTCACTAAGTTCCAGTATCACGCTCGAAATACAGTTTGTTCACATTATATTTGCAGGAATCTGAGTGTATAACGCCTCATTTTCTTCCACTACGAGTGCAAAAAACACCTAAATATCCCAATCGTACAATCTAAGAGTAACTGTGTAGTCTACAAGTGTGATATCCACATGATTTCCATTTGCAGTGCAAGGAAACATGGCTTCATACAGTTAGTTTGCTGCAAACATAATGTGGAACAAACTATAGAGCAGTGACACGACGTAGTATTATTGTATATAACTCTATGCTGGAGCCTTAATGGGTTAGCTGCAAGGGGCACTTCAGAGAGAAACAGAAGGTCGTCATACTGAAGCCGATGCTGTGAAGAGTGATTTCTTAGACCTAAAACGCGCGATTTTTGTTGTTGGAGAAAACAGCGTTAATTTTAGCCAAAGAAATCCGCTCTTCCGTTGTTTTTCCCTCCATTTTTATGAAGTGCACCTTGTAGTTATGCCCTCCCAAACCCATACTGGTGCCAATATGGCGGCAAATGTCACTGCTCTATAGCTTTTGCAACATTTACAGTGTGTCAATCCCGTTTCTTGTGTGGGGAAAAAACAAGAAAATGTATGCCTTTGCAACATTTACACCCGTCTGAACTAATGTTGCAAAACTTAGCCCTACAGCAAATCCAACCAGGAGGAATGTACCTGTAAGACGCTATAAGACCATTGCATACACAATATGACGGCACGTAAGAGGGGTAGAGGGGGAGGGGGAGGGGATCCGCGGAGAATGATAGTTTCGGACAAGGGGGAAGACGCAGAGACTAAGTAAATTTGTGACGTCACACATACATTGGAATAACTATAAAAACGACGGGATAAAGAGCAAAAAAAAAGTTTTAGATATTTACGACAAACTCGGATAATTTCATGATTTCACGAAGAATTCCGCGAATTTTGCCAAATTGCTTGCCTCTTCATCGGTAAGGAAGAGTGGGAGGTGGTTCAATGTGACGTCATCACTCATGATTTACATATATTTTAATATACATACCCGATATTTCATTAGCGTGAAAGGGTAAGTAAACAAACACAGATCGATCAGCTGTAATTAAATAAGAACAAACGAAACACAACAGCACAAGACTGAACAACAAACACCAAAAATCGCTAAGATTCGGTAACCCTTTGTCATGGTCTTATATTTCACTGAGACAACGTGACCGGAAGTCGAACCACTGAACTCTGGATGACTGCTGAGAACCTCCTACCGTCTGAGCATCTGAGCTCTGATCAGCAGTTTGCTGGTTCGATTCCCGATCATGTGATATCAATCAATGGCCTATAAGTCCATAATAAAGGCGACGTGATTGGGCAAAACGGATTCGGCGAAGTGGAAATTTCCCTTTCGCCGAAAATTCATAGACTTATTAAAATTCGGTGGAACGGGATTTTGCGAAACGGGTACACACCATCTCTAGAGAAAAACACGGTCGGATTAGTGAAAAAGTTGCTGTTTGCATTTCAGTCGTGTAAAACGTGAATTTAGACTACGGGTCAGTTAAACAAATTCCTTCACTGGTTTACATTACACTCGGGAAGCGGCAATAAAATCGTCTGGAAGACGCAATCCAGAGCTTTTTGAAACGTTACTATGCTTGTTTGTAACAAATGTAGTTTCCGAAGGACAGTTGTAAATATCTCCGAATACAATACCATCATGTTCATTTTGCAATTTTGAGTTATTGAAGTATTGAATTACGTCACAACAAAGGCGTTATATACTCTCAAATGTATTTTTGGCATTCCTTTCCCACCGGCTATTCTGTATTCCATGGCTTAGATGTGATTTTATGGCGTCAATTATAGGTCATCGATAGAATTTAAGAAGCTTATTGACCCAGTTTTTCACTTTACTAAATGGTCGCGCCTTGAACTTGCTGCAGGATATAAAGGGTTAGGCCTACCATCGTGAATGTAGATGACCTTCATTGTAAATTCCTTTCGTGTTCTTTTTCTGATTTATTCCCGTTTTCACGGTTGTAAAATTGTGAAAAAAAAATATCCCGTTTTTGTTGAACTATTTTGGTTACCAATTTACTCACGTTTGATTTTTTTTTAATGAAATAAAACGCTTATTATGACTTGCAAATGTGGAAACGAAAGGAATTTATTGTTCATAACCACCTTTTTTATTTCAAAGTTATGCTCATTTTGTAATTAGTAAACGTGTAGACCTTAATTTTGGAACTATTCACCACACGCATTTTACTTTTAGGCAGAATCGTATTAACTCATTCGGTGTCGTGTCCGAATGCAACAGCTTTGAAGGTGCTTCCTCACCCCCCCCCCCTTCACCCCGCTCGCCAAGTAAATTGTATTAATCGTTTTACAGTGTAGTGAAATACTCCCACATAAATTTGAATACCGCATATTATGAAATGTGTAGCCTACTTATAAAGGTACTTATAGAGATTTAGCGGAATAAGAGAGACACAGCGCACATGATTTTTTTTTCAAGTACCTACCTTGTATTTGCAGTTTCTGCCGTGTATCTTCCAGAATTTTAGCATTTGCTTAAATTCTGGCAGATAAAATGAGGCAGAAACGGAAAATAGTGCAAATACAAGGCAGACACTTGAACAAATAAATAAAATCATTGTTCTTTGTATCGCTCTCTTATTCCGCTAAATCTCGATTGACAACCTTTATAGAGCAGTGACACGATGTAGTATTATTGTATATAACTCTATGCTGAAACCTTAATGGGTTAGCTGCAAGGGGCACTGCAGAGAGAAACAGAAGGGCGTCATACTGAAGCCGATGCTGTGAAGAGTGATTTCTTAGACCTAAAACGAGCGATTTTTGTTGTTGGAGAAAACAACGTTCTTTTAAGCCTAAGAAATCCGCTCTTCCGTTGTTTTTCCCTTCATTTTCATGTAGTGCACCTTGTAGTTATGCCCCCCAAAAGGTGCCAATCTGGTGAAAATATGGCAAATGTCACTGCTTTATAAGTACCCATTTCGTAAAGTATTCAAATTTATGTGAGAGTATTTCACTGATCAGTAAAGCGGTTGATACAGTTTACTGGGTGGGGTTGGGGGCTGGGACACCTTTGCATGTGACACCTTTGCATGTGACACCTTTGCATGTGACACCTTTGCATGTGATTTGATGAAAATAATAAAAACGGGAGATGCAATACTTGACCTCGTTAGGTTTTACTTTCAAATTCAAGAAGGTTTCATGTAGGTGATGGGAATTATTTAGTCTATTTGCAAGAGAGTTTGGATGGTGTTATGTAGTAACCATGTAACCCAGAAATCATTTAAATAAATAGAGTTAACCACCGTACATAATGCTCAAAAAGGTCCCCAACATTTAGCAAAAATCGTGTATACCACGTCGGAATTGTGCTGTCATCTGGTGACAAATTTGGTAACCCACATCATCCTAATAACCGCTCTGCGTTTTGCGGTAACCAAGTAACCCACAAAATTGCAAAGTTGACGCTAAAGACTTTAAACGTTGAGAAGGTTCGATGGGGGGGGGGAGGTGTCGAGGCTTAACGGTTCGACACATGGGAATCAGAGTGTCTGTTTGCAGGACGTATGCCAATATTGTGAGCAAACGGTAAAGAACTGAGTACTGCACAAATTCAGATCTGAAGGATATTATGGTGATTGTAGGGGAAGAAGAGGGGGGGGGGGGATAATGGCGCATCGGCAGCTAGGACTTCATGGAGTTGATACCCTGGGATGCTTAGCACTTCTACACATTTGTTACACAACAGGGACTTGATTTTGATTGTTATTGATGGTCATGGACAAGAGATTGACTTTATTATTGAACAAGAGGATTAGTGCAGGGTTACACCCTTTTGCAAAACATGTTTTAGTTACTTGAAACAATTTTGCAGTAAACGCGTATACCACACACCCCTTGCCCATGACAACTTTGAAAAATTTTTTTAGCTGCTAAGTTTTTACAGAGAAAAAAAAACACACATAGCATTTCTACAATAGGGCTTATTGTTTTGGTGTAGAATATTTTTAAAGTAGCTTAACAAAACTTTAGTTTGCTTTATCTCGTTTTTTCTATATTTTGTAGGTTACATGATTGCAAGAAGAAGCAACGTTATAAGCACTTTAGTGTCCGGATTCACCCCCCGACTGGGGTTTCTGGCCACGGAATCAAATTAACGTAAAGATACAAGCCATTAAGTGCAAATGAATTAAAAATTTTCGTCCCTCAGGTCACGGGTGTTATCAAGAGATAGCACACTAATTTTAAAACTTAGTTATACACTACAAAAGCAAGGTCGAAAAAAATGCATTTGCTAGTGATGAACCTTTTTAAAATGTATGTGTTTCGACTTAGATTTTGTAGTGTATAACTATGTATTAAAATTAGTGTGCTATCACTTGATAACGCCCTAGACCTGAGGGACGAAACGTCGCGAAATATGTTAATTCACTTGCATTTAATGGCTTGTATCTTTACGTTGGTTACATGATTATTGCATAAGCTTGACTTCATCCATACAACTCCAGAATTGAGAACAATATATTTTTTAGTCATAATGCTTCAGTAAAGAACGTGGAAAATCCGATTTATTATTGTTTTTTTTTTTTTTTTTTTTTACATATTCGCATTTACGCCTATGTCCGAATGCGTAAACACGAATACATAAAAAAAACAACTTAATAAGTCGGAGTTTTTCCTTCTTTACTTAAACATTTTCACGTCTAAAAAATGTTGTTCTCCTCAATTCTGGACTTGTATGGATGAAGTCAAGCGTGTAATAAACAAACTATCTGACAAACAGACTGAATAATTCCCATCACCTCCATAAAACCTTCTTGAATTTGAAAGTAAAACCTAACGAGGTCAAGTATTGCATCTCCCCTTTTTATTATTTTCATCGAATCAAGATAACATTCCGATACTAAACAAAGAATTGGCATACCTCTTCGTAACCCAGTAATAACGATTACGTCATCGCCAATCGGTTGCTAAGGGAACCGTTCTCGTTTGATAGTTATACTTGACTTCCTCTAGGCGATACCTTTTGTTTTATAGCTGGCAATATTTCCACGACATTGAGCATGCGCACCGTGGGAATAAAAACCGTTTCAAGATCGACTGTGGTTTCTCAACTTGACGAATACATCACACGCATAAAACACACATTAAAAAAGGAAATGAATCCGGTTGCTCCACGGTAATACGCACCTGTTTATGACATGATTAAAGTAAAAAAAAAAAATAGAGAAGATGAAAAAAATCCAGAAAATACAACTTTTTTTTTTTACAATACCCTGGAATCCACCATAGCGCTAATTTTGATAAATCAATAGGCGTAAATACCTCTAAAAAATATGAAAATCGCTGATGACTAATTTTGATGTTAGTTAAAATTCTTTTTTTTTTTTTGGGGGGGGGGGGGGGGGGGTGGTTCGTGAGCTTACTCTCTGAAGACACCTTGTTTTGACAGTACACTAAGAGAAGTGGTCATTTGAATGCTTAGAAATTTACAGCACTCATTTTCAAAACGTCAGATATTGTTTACACAATTTCTAGCTTTTTTTTCGACAGCATATAATCAGTGGATGATATTGTGTGCGCAGCATATCTTGAGTCCTGCAAGTATTTTATGAGCGGCTACGTCATCCTGGAGGATGCGGCTTTAATGGACGGCCGCCATTGTTTTTGTAACCATCTTGGATATCAGCAAGGCATTCTGCTACTAAAAACGTACAATCGATTATTTGTGTTCCTTCTGCAGCGAACTCAAGATAGGCCGCGGACACTATAGGACTGTGTTCATCTTCTTCAGGCTTCAGGTTCAGTTCGATTTCTTCTTACTACTACATCGTTGTTTGTGGTTTTGAAATTTGGCGCTTGCTGTGCAAACCACAAACGACGATGTAGTAGTGAGAAGGAAAGCTGAACCTGCAGCCTGAAGAAGACAGTTGAACAAAGTCCTACCATCCACTGATAATATGCTATCGAAAATTTGCTAGATATTGTGTATACTATATCTGGCTTTTTGAAAATGAGTGTGATACGTGACGAACAAGTAGTTTCCCATCGTAATGTGAACTTTCAGAATAAGAATCTCCATCATTTGTTTGCTTAGCCTGAAAATTGAGTAAAAGATGAGGATTATGGGTCGACTCCATAAAGTTTGTTGAAGATAGGTGTGATCTTATGTCAAGTGGAATGTTGTTCACCCTAGGGCCACATGGAATGACAGGGATTAGAAAATTGTTCAGACATTACGTTGAGTGTTTGTATTGATTTACTGACGTTACGGACACAAAGATAGCACAGCGTCTTCAAAGAGTAGTGGAACTCCTGGACATAGGGACTCGAGTTGCTCGACCACCACATGAAAACAGACTACTATACATATCATCAATAATTTCTAGGGTTGGGAAGGAGAATTTGTAACTGAGACCCTCTACTGAAACGTCTTAGATTCATTCCTATTAGTTCCGTATAAGTTTATAGAGGGTGCCACGAGTTTTATGTGGGAATTTCTACTCAGTTTTCATCTTAAAATTAAACTAAACTGAACGAAACTAGGTTGTAGTTAATAATCATTTAGTTTAGCTTAGTTGTAATTTAGTTAACTTTAGATTTGGGCAGAAAAATGTGCAAAAATTACAGATGGAACGTGTGTCACCTTCTGAAAACTCGGATTGAACTAATCGGAATGAATCAAAAGGCGTTTCAATATGGACCTTTTAGAGTTACAAATTCTCCTCCCAAACCCTATAAATTCTTGATATAATGAAAGGGGTGAAACCATCCAGGAGACGTATCGTAGAATAATTCATACTACGTTTGTATGTTTTCAGTAGCGGAGTGCCTTGTTGATATCCAAGATAGTTACAAAAACAATGGCGGCCATCGATTACAGTCACCCCCTCCAGGAAGACGTAGCCGCTCACAAAATACTTGCAGGACTCAAGATACGCCGCGCACACAATACACTCTATTATCATCCTGGAACTGACGCTGAACGTCTTTACTGACAACTTG
>JAHWFP010202665.1:0-15966 GCA_023313725.1 Lithobius niger | reverse complement strand
CAGTCAGTTTTCTGAAAACATAATGTGGAACAAACTATACGATATGACATATGGCTGGCTTCACCCTTTTCATCATACGGTGCGATCAGTTAAGTTGTGACCCAGCATGATAGCTAATGTACTACTGAACGATATGTTATGAGACCCGGTGATGAGATGAGGCCAAGAGGGGCGGCCATTGATTGGACAATAAATGGATGGCCTTGCCAAATGTTATCACGGTCACTCAACTGCTAACTTCTTAAATAGGCATTACACACCATGAGTATAAATTAGGACTATGTAGGGAACAAAGAGATATTACCAATGAAAAAAAAAACAGAACAAAAATCGGACTAGATTTGCAGGACCTATGACGTACGTAAAATGGCTACTTTCGACCCCTGAAAGTAGGCGATGCTTCCCCTGCACGGCGGAGTGTTTGAATAGAGTGCCATTCAGGGGTCGAAAGTAGCCATTTTACGTACGTCATAGGTCCTGCAAATCTAATCCGATTTTTGTTCCGTTTTTTTGCATTGGTAATGTCCTTTGTTCCCTACATATTCCTAATTTATACTCATGGTGTGTGATGCATATTTAAGAAGTTAGCAGTTGGATGACCTTGATAATATTTGGCAAGGTCATCCATTTCTTGTCCAATCAATGGCCCCTCTTGGCCTCATCACATCGCCCGGGTCTCATAACATATCGTTCAGTACTACTTTAGCTATCAGGCTGGGTGATCACCCTGTACGTAACTGATCACCCTGTACGCAACTGATCACCCCGTATGTATAGTGTCCACTCTGTGTCCACGCAGCGTACGAGCGATGACGAGTCTCTGTGAACTGGACCAACTGTATAGCAAACTCCACGGACAAATTAAAGGTGGTCCTGTAATTTTTCTTATCCCCCTCACCCAAAATCGTTCTTTTTTCAAAATCCCCTATCCTACGGATTTGCTGTGCTACTATTTAACGAAACTTATCTGTAGTTGATAATCCCAACGCATAGTTAAGTTGATGATCTATTTATTTGTGTGAATCGGTGATTTCGTATACGCATGAATTCAATGTTATTTCTTTCCCTCAACATGTCACAGGTGTGATGTATTCGACACTTTTACAATAAATCACCAGCGTGACAGAAAAATTAACTTTGTGATAACATTTTCGTGCTTGCGACACTGATTTGTTTTAGTAAATATGTGAAGAAAACGTGTAAATTACTGCGTAACGTTCAAACCACAGCAGTCTACAGACACCATTATGGTATAATCTTCCAAAACACATGGCCTACTCTACCGTTCTGCACCATTGCCAAAGGAGAAAATTCGGCGATTTCTCATCGGAAAGTTGTTGCCATAGTAACAGACTTCCCACACACCAGGGTCTGCGAAGCGTAGCAACAGCCACGAGAGCGAAATCATACGAACGAATTCATAACTGCGATTCTCGGACAAGCTCTATAGCTGGCATGATTCGTTAGATTTCTTCATCTTTAATAATGCAGTTAAAACTGAACGTGATTATGACTTGCAACGTATTAAGTGACCTACAAGTTCACCAGGCATTAAAAAAATTGGAAGTAATTTGAGGCAACTGTGCTACTCTTCTAAATTACGGTTGATTCACAATGACTACTTTATTCTTTTGGAGGCTTAACCATGCTGAAAGGAAAACTTATGAATGTCCGGTCCTGTACGGGAACAAAGACTAACAAAATAATTGTTTTCAAATGTAGGGTTGTTTGGGATGATGATTGACGAGTCAATGGTCAATGGAAAAGGGTTTCGACTTTAATAAAAAGTATTCATTGTGCTACCTTCATTGGACTACAAAACTGACTTCGTCAACAAACGTAGCCGTTAAATAAAAAAAAAAAATAACAACTGACTTACATTAAACATATACGTTCCCCGAATCAGGTTATTTTGTGGATATGTGGGGTTCAAACATAAATAAAGTGTCCGCGGCCTATCTTGAGTTCGCCCCAGAACGACACAGATAATCAATTGTATGTTTTTGGTAGCAGAGTGCCATGTTGATATCCAAGATGGTTACAAAAACAATGGCGGCTAAAGCCACCCCTTCCAGGAAGACGTAGCCGCTCGTAAATACTCAAGACAGGCCGCGGACACTATAATGTGTGATCCAAGTTGTTTCTGGAGACAATCAAGGTTCCGCAAGATCACAAAAACACACTGCAATTTAATTTTCGAAAGTTCTATCACTTTCTTGGTCACAATACAACAAGATTTACTAATTTAAAACGTCATGAAATTGGTAATTGACGGCCTCACTGCACGCCATCTTGTGACTTTCGAGATGGCGTACAGCGAAGCCGTCAATTACCCATAATTTTATGACGTTTTAAATAAGTAAATCGTGTTGTATTGTGACCAAGAAAGTCATAGAGCTTTCGAAAATTAAATTGCAGTGTGTTTTATGATCTTGTAAAACAT
Organism: Lithobius niger; assembly: GCA_023313725.1. Taxonomy (NCBI): domain Eukaryota; kingdom Metazoa; phylum Arthropoda; class Chilopoda; order Lithobiomorpha; family Lithobiidae; genus Lithobius; species Lithobius niger. The sequence goes on along the minus strand of JAHWFP010202665.1, from coordinate 13,523 downwards.
AGGTTTACTAAACATAGGTTTACATAGGATTTAGTTAATCAATTTCGAGCCCATTGGCTTTCCGTCCCGTTGAAACATAGGTTTCTTTCAAAAACCAAATATTGGCTATCCCTGAAATTCCATATACGAACTGTAAAAAAAAATAAGTTACTATTTTTAAAATTACTACTAACGAAGGGCATGGCATTGTTCGCAGAAAGGCATGCTTTGTAAGGCTTAAAAAAAAAAACTATTGTAATAATTTCAAGTAAATGTTTACCGTTTATGAAAGAGTGGTCCAAACTGCGACTGATTCGTTTGAAAACAAATTCATGATAAAAAGAAAACTTGGTTTTTGCTCCTCTTATACAGTATCTGGTAAGAAATAATTAGTTTAATTGGTAAAAAAAAATCCCTAAATAACAGTACAAGGCTGCGAGAAAAAAAACGCAAAAATGGGATAGAAAACATGCCAGCCGAAACAATGAGTTTCAATCATCTTTAGATTATAGTCTCAAAATAATTTCTGTTACTTTTTTTTGTAATGTTATTTATAACAAAAGGCTTAAGTCTTCAACGTCACAGTCTGCAAAAAGGGTTCTAAATTAATTCATTATAAAAAAAAACCAGTTCAGCTGTTCTCAATGGAATATACGGTTCAATGGTCCGACGTTTTTCGTATTAACAAAAAAGTCGTTGTTATAATCGTAAATGTAATAATACTACCTGCTAATCCGTCTTAACGGCAACTTGTTTAACCCTGAAGGAAAGGAGTTTCTGGAAAGGAGTTTCGTGCTAAAATACAAATGATCGAGTTCGTAAAAGCACTTGGGGTATTCAGAACGATAATAACTCAACTGCCAAGTTTTTTTTTTAATAATAACTTTGAGCCTTATGTCATCTGCAGCAAACTAAAGGTTATATAGGTGAACCGGCCCAATTTTTGAACCCTACTAGAAGGAGAAAGAGTCTAGCAAGGGGAAGGGAAGAAAGAGCAAATTTGGGGACTTGATCTGGGAAACTACGGAAGGATGCTAGATAAAATACAAACTAGGTAGATTCCATAACATCTGTGCAATCTGGTAGTTTGTCACTGTACCCTGACTGCCACTAACTGAAGGAGATTTTACCAGGGTCCCCTTTCCAGTCACACAACAAAGCATCTTCTTCAGGTGCTCCAATTATGACACAACGCTGCCCTCAACAACCATAAACTATTTTAAGAACTTTACGAGAGGGAATTGCATCGTCAGTTATTCTTTACTCGCTAGAAAGATACACAGCATCTTGAATATGGGTCTTATCACTTAAATGAAACGTAAGTGCATTAATGTACTACGTTATTTCTAGTGTACACTTTTCGCTTATTTCCAATTTACCTTGAATTAACCCGCTTAAAGATACCCTCCTTTACTTTCAAGTTACATTCCATTAGGTTTTGGTGAAACTTTCTTCATGTCATTATCTTCTTTTACAGAAAAGCGACGATCGAAGAGTTCGAATTGCCGTCCGGATGCACAAAACCCTGGAATTGGCTGACGACAAATACTTTACCATTAGCTGCAACAAGCAGAGTTTTAGAAATGCGAGGTACGTGAATTGATGTTCTCTTCCTTCCATTTTATGATAATATATGCGAATGCTCATAACTTTAGAAAGAAACGGTGGTTAAAAAAAAAAGAAAGACATCATTCCACACGTGGAGGTGAGGTGAGCAGTGGTGCACCTGATACCGAACGAAAAATCATGTAATTCTTGACATGAAGTAAGGTGGCGTACCATAATAGTCGTGAGAGAAGAATTTGTATCATCTAAATACAGGTTGGACTGGGGATGAGGCTGTGATTAGCATGATTATAGTCTTAACTATCGCTTAATGCAAAAGAAAGACGCCTCTTGTAGGCAAAACTCGTTTATTCCGTAGACGACTATCAATGAGGAGAGAACGCATCCTTCTTTGGGCCCAGCGTAACAAGATGGCGTTAACTCTTGAGATGTAGAACAACTCGCTGACTTTGCTACCTAGAACAGGTCAAATCATGCAGACAGTGGCCATGGCATAGGTTGTAACGTGCTGGCCGCAGATTGTGCTATTCCTAGGTCCACCCGTTACTTAGCTGTATTCCAAGGGTATACTATACAGGGGTGTATAGGCCTATTGTCATTCATGTTTCATAGAGAAATAGCTTGGAACTGGACCAATAGGGACACACCCTATTGGCCCCCAACCAAATGGAATGTCAGGCAATTCAATTGAAACCTACTGACTCCCAGTGAGCTGCGTGGGAGGGTTAAGAGGGTAAGACCCATCTCACTTGTGGTGAAATCACACCCCTTTCGGCATTGATGTGGTCTTGACATTTCTATAGCATTAGGTTCTTAAGAATAGGTGGTATGTTAGGGAATGGGATTGCTTCATGGATGAGTGTGCGCCGGGACTATATAAACTGCCCGTCGATACTTGTTCTTGGGGTTTGAGCGACTAGTCTGGAGGACGAGTGAACGTAAGGCTTGTTCGTCCGTTACTCTGGATTACATTTCACTGTTAGTCACCTGTTAGAATGTATAAGTTGGATTACCCAGTGTTTTCGCAACTTAACTGTTGGACTTTAGTTTGTATCTGCTTTTGGCTTACTATGCCTATAGGGCAGTGACGCGACGTAGTATTATTGTATACAACTCTATGGTGGAGCCAGTTACTGGGTTAGCTGCAAGGTGCACTGGTGGGGGAAGAGAGGAGCGTCTTAATGAAGCCAATGCTATTAGACTGGATTACTTAGGCCTAAAACACGCGATTTTTGTCGATTTGTTGGCAGTTGCTGACATTTTTAAGCAAGTGGAATCTTTATTTTCCAATTACAACCTATAAGCAGCATAAGGGATTGGAGAAACAACGGTTTTTTAAGCCTACGAAAACCGCTCTCAAAGCACTGGCTTGACTAGAAGTGCCGTTGCTTAACCCACCATTTCAATCTAGTGCCCCTTGCAGGTATCTCTCTTGTAGCAATATGACGTCACTGATGATGACTTTCTAGTGTTCCCTAGCACTCGGGGAGAACGGATTGACTCAGATGCAAACCAAACTGAGTGTTTATTCGACTTCAACTCGCTACAAGGTGAAGGTGTTCAGTCATTGGTTATAACGGAGGCGGTAGTGGGGAACATCTAAAGGGCTTCGTCACAGAAAAAATCCAGGCTTACATCGGAAGAAAAAACATGGCGCCTGCCTGAAGATACTGGGTTAGATTTTTTTCTCACTACAGCCAATATGGGATGGCGGCGTAGATTGATTATTTATTCAGGCCCTGACCCGATGTCATGCGCCTAGAAACACTAACTACAGCAACTAAAATTACATAACACAACACAGCAAAACACAATGAAGCACAGCGTAACCGATACGAAGCAGCTCTTGTCCATTGGGTCATACAAAAGGTACAACCGGGTGACAACAATACGCGGGGTGACAGCAATACACGGACATCACATTACTCTAGAGAATCAAAGGGGCGATAACAATAAGAGCATAGGGGTCTTACGCTACGCCACAGATCGTCCAAGGCAGTAAGTCCCAAGCCTGAGTAAACGGAACCAACAAATGCCATGCTCCTCAGAGTTACACAACAAACGTGCATTCGAGGTGAAAGGGTAAATTTACAAAGAACCGTAGTGGAAATTGTATTCCAACGCTGCTATATCTCTATGTGTCAATTCGAAAGAGTGACAGTAAAAACGAAAAGTGAACTTAGGTTCTCGTCTGCCGTTGTAGGGTATTTGCCTACTCCTTCCTTAGTTTCTAACTTCTGTTGGGACCATTTTTTATCTCTCATTAAACATTTTTTTAAATGGGTATGTTTTATTTATTTATTTATTTTATTTTTAGTGAGTGTAACACAATTATCTTTTTTTCTTTTTTAGGTATGAAGTTTCGAAAGTATCATTGAAATTCTTAGATGATGGGAAGCGAGTGAACGAGTTGTATCACGGTCGACAGTACACTCTGAGAGCTGAAGCCACCAAGCCTGATGGTAGGTTGTTTTTTGCTGCCTTTCAAGTACTAAGTATCGTCTGATGGGTATTCTGAAATGGATTAACACATTGATAAGATATACACTTACATATGTAGCACTTAATTATGATTTGTCATTATGAATCTTTTTTTCACTTATCAACAAACAGTTTTTACCGCATTTCCAAAACGTGGTACTGGAGGAAGCTATTGCCAACTAACCATTAACTCAATTTCGTACACCGGTTTTCTTACCAGTTACCATGGTCGTCCAAGTTGTAAGGTTCGATTTGGGAAAAAAAATGGGTGTTGTAGCTCTTTTAAGCCAATGGTGATACCGGGGAAAGATGAGCTGGGAAAGATGGGTTACATTGCGAAACAATGAAAATGTGTTTCTCATTGATATTAACAAGAATTTATAGGGTTGGGGAGGAGAATTTGTGACTGAGACCCATACTGAAACGCCTTAGATACATTCACATTAGTTCAGTCTTAGTTTATAGAGGGCACCACGTGTTTTATGTGGGGAATTTCTACTCAGCTTTTAGCCTAAAATTAAACTAACCAAACGAAACTAGCTTAAGTTTAATTATTATTTAGCCTAGCTTAGTTGTAATTTAGTTTACTTTAGATTTGGGCTGAAAAATGAGTAAAAATTACCAGATAGACACGTGGCGCCCTCTGAAAACTCGGACTGAACTAATGGGGACGAATCTAACATGTTTCAATACGGACTTTTTAGAGTTACAAATTTTCCCAAAACCTATAAATTCTTGGTATTAATAAGACGGGACTAGATTAACAAATTTGATAGGTAAAAAAAAACCGACAGGCATGGGTTTCATTTGCGAAAGACACTCAATAATACCGAAGTTAATAAAACTCTTGAGCATGCCCACTCCTCCTCAGAGACAATGTGTACTCTACAGTGGTTTGGCAGTCCAGTAGACGAATTCCACGGAGCGACTTAATGACACTGATGAAGTGATAAGGGTAGAAAAATTTGCAGGTTGACAAAGATCACGAAAAAAACGAGGAATAAAAAAAAACAGGAGTAAAAAAACGAGTCGACATACTGATCATGCAAGGTGTAACAAGAGTAAAATGCAAAGCGATGACAACATAGATGGCTTTATAGATTAAAAAAGAACTTGCCTGGCAGGGGTTTCACTTGCAAGAGACAAGTGACTCGCGAGTCTGCCAGTTTTTAATTCAGGTAGGTTGCCTTTGATCAGGTAGGTTGATATCAATTCCTACCATTTTTATAATTATGCAAAAGACCTAATTGGTCATGGTTTGTTTGAAGTTACAGTCCAAACAAAATGGAATTTTCTATACTTTGTTCCACATTATGTTTTCAGAAAACTGATTGTATGACACCACGTTTTCTTCCACTACGAGTACAAAATATCCGTAAACATCCAATTCGTAAACTCTAACAGTAACTTTGTAGAGTCTCCAAGTGTGATATCCACATGTTTTTGCCCTCTTAATGCAAGGAAACGAGTCGTCTTTCAGTCATTTTTCTGAAAACATAATGTGGAACAAACTATAGACAAACCAACTGCATGATGGTTAATTACATACATTATGCAATCACATGAGATCACCCGTCATTACCAGCAGTGACTGAGTGTGGCATATTTTCCTCTACGCGTCAACCACGGTTGCCATTCCCTTCTTATTAAAATGGATGGGAAACACAGTTTAACAACTTAAACACATGACAGTCATTTTAAACGAACAATTTGTTCAGAAATTTTTGCAGGGTATGATTTGCTCAAATAACTGAAAAGTAAGCATAATGAAAGAAGATGACAGTGGTAATTGAAGTAGAGACTGCAATACTTAATTGACCAATCAGAAAAGACATAATGGGGTGCGCGTAGGACTCAACAGTGTGTCCATGGTAATATTATTGCTGGTTCGATCGCTTGTTCTGAGTCGCAACCCCGTGCGGCCAAACGTGGAACGACTGGTTGTTACTGTGTTCTGGGATAACTCACATTAATAATATGCTGTATGCTGCGATTAGTCCATATATGTGGCAAATCCCCGTGCAACAGCATCCAAGAACCATGAAACTGGGAAGGAGATAACTGCAAGCCAAGGTTGACGGGTAGAAATGGCTTGTGTTGCCTCCTGACTCAGCGCCAGTTCACGTGCATGCCGGAAAGTTGATGCCTCTTAGTACTGATTTGGTAAAAAATAAGATTCTAGTGATGGAGCATCAAGTGGCCTGGAGCCAGAAAAAGAAACCCACAGCTTCTCTGGCAGACGACCTTGTGACAAGGGATGGAACATGAAGTGATAGTTACAGCACGGACGATCCTAAGCCCTATGGACAATTACGCATTGATCAGCTCCTGACCTAACAGTTAAAGGGAACTTTAAACATAAAAATATCACGAGTGCGAAAGAAATCATCTTTTAAGCCTTTTTGGCCGGTTTAGCAAAACTTAGGACGAGCCTTGTCAACTACGCTGGAGAGATAAGAGGACTTTAACCCAACATCCAGTATTACAGAGCAACCAACTGGAAATTCGACTAGTGAAGGTGTCCAGTATATGGACGCACGGTGCAAAATAGATCCCGTGAGCCAAGTGAGCTTACTGTAATAGGGGACTCACATGCCAAGAGGATTAGGCTTAAAGCACAAAAATGCAAAACGTTTGTGTACCCAGGGCCAAGGTGGAGACCATAACAGAGTGCATAGCGTTTGTTTGAACAGTGCATCAGACTCACTCACGGTTGTAGTTTTAGCCGGAAATAACAATGTTCTGAGGATTTGACGCAGGCTGTCAATAGATAAAATAACAAAATTAATAAAAGTAGTTCATGAGTGCAGAGCGGCAGCTAAAGTAATCTACCACCACCAAGGAAAAACTGTAAACTTGGAAGCCTGTGGAAGTGCAATAACCAGTTGTTTTGACTATGCGAAAAAAATGGAATATTTCCTGATCGATATTTGTGGGGAATTACTGAACAAAAGATGCTTGGCAAGTGATGTAGTCCATCTAACTATTGGAAATTTACTTGACGCGGGAAATAAATTACCAAATTGCTGCCCAAATTGACACCAGTGGTGCCTTTCAGGGAATCAGCTAAATTGTAATCAGATTCGTCAGACATCTAGGCTTTCTACTGTCCAGCGGCATATACGTATTACACCACCTTTCATTACTCTTAGATGGTATTTCTTTAAAATGCTATACGTATAGGGTGTAAGTTGCCATCGTTGAGGTGCGTGCTCTCAAATGAGACTGTTGATCTATTTATAGTAGAAGCTTACTGGTTGAGACCATCTCTGACCAAGTGTTGGTCCATGGTATTGTATATGGAGTGCTACGTACAGATAGTGTCTCATGCAGGGGAAATTGCAATTTGGTAAAAATTGGATGTACTTGTTCCTGTGGCGGTGCCCATGGTTGACGAGGCTGTGTGTTTTAACATAGAGTCTGGTATTTACCGAATACATCTGGGCTATATTCCAAAAAATACTATCCGTGCTGATGTTATAAATATGGTTTAGTTTTTAAAATCAGATCTTTCTACTAGGGTTTCCATTATAGCGGTGGGGGATTACAACATGTCTAAAATAATGTGGAAATCTTGTTCTTGTCCTTCTTCCTTCCAGCCGAATTTTCCCGATGGAATTTCAGAAATGAGTAGCACTCAGTTGGACGACATGTCAACTAGAGGAAAAACAATTTTAGACTTGGTTATGGTGGATGTAGATAGAGTTGTAATCAATGTATCGGTTAATGATGTCATTGGCTTGAGTGACCACCACTCGACCAATATCGTTTCAGATTGTCAAACCCAAAGACTTAAATTGACAAAGAACATGAAAAACAGTAAATACAGTAAAATTGATTTTACCTTTTAAAGCATAAATTAGAGTTAACAGCTTGGATCGGACTTTAAGGATGAGGTTAACTTCGAGTGTTTGCGGGGATCATTCTGCTCTTACTTTACTACAATACATAGTTGTACCTTGGACTAACAGCTCTTTTCGAGATGGACGAGTCACTTACTTTCACCGCCATACACAGCCCGTGCGCCCGATGCTATTAGGAGATAGGAAACGCGACCTTGCATCATGGGAGATTGAAAGTATTGTCGAAGGTTTTCCCTTTTTTCCCCGTTTAACTCTCGTCACTCGCGTGACAAGAGTGAGATGGTCTAAAGTGACATGACATTGACGGATTTTGTGGTGGCATTGCTTTCGCAGCTGCAGAAGGTCGGAACACACTCGAGCTTACAGGTAGCCGTAGGTGAATTGTCCACCTCGAGGAGAGTTGTTAGTCCAAGGTTGTACTACTGTGAAGTACCTACAGGATGCATCATATGTGAGGTATCCTACGTTTATTAAGAAGCTGCTTTACAAGAAACTGCGACTCTGGAGGAAATACAGAGCTGACGGATTCATAGCCAACAATTCTGCCTACAAATCACACTACAAGCTTATTATTGACTGCATAGTACACTTGAAATTCAAAGAAATAATGCATTATCGCTGAGGAAAATCCGTCATTACTGTTTAGGCATTTCAGAGTAAGAACCAAAGATTCTCATAATTTCCCCACTGTACAAAAGATAGAGTCTTGTTGACAGATGATTTGGCTAAAGCGGATTGGCTAAGTGAACATTTGCTGCAAACTTCATCAAAGACAATGGCCTTTTACCAGGAACCCCTGATGATGTTGTTCCTAAACTTTGTAACGTTACTGTACATGTTGGTATGATCGTCTTGGCTCTCTCTCTCAAACCAAAAGTAGTAAGGCTGTAGATATCTTGATGGTTTGTTGGCTTTTCTACATAAACTGGAAACTTACTTTACATTCAGCTGCGAAACTTCAACAGATTACTTGCTTCTGGTGAATTGCCAGAGATGTTGAGGACAACCATTGTCGTCCCAATTTTCCAAAAGGTAATGCTGCCATGCCAGGGAAGTATACGCTCATATCGCTTACTTATGATCCCTGCAAATTATTTAAGAGTATTTTACGTAACAAAAATTGAGTCTTACCTCATCGAGGAAAGTCTTCTGGAAAAAAACCAACTTCACTTTCGCACTGGCAGATCGACCACACTGCAGTTACTTGCTTGCTAGGCTTGATGATTAACGATACATTATGACACCGGCGCACCTACCAACGTCATACTTTCTGACTATGCTAAAACATTTGGCTTGTTGTCTCACTGTAACTATGCTTTAAAGTGTCCAAATTAGGTATTGGGACGGGGCGTCCTTTTGAGGTGGATAAAAAATTTTGTCGCAGAAAGAACCCAACTCGTATGAGTACACAAGACAATTTCAATCCCGAATTGTAACAAGTGGATTGCTGCTTGGGCCCATTACTTTTTTCCCTGCATGTTTCTGACCTGTAAGTTACTGGTAGTGGTACTAAGACGTCGCCAAAATTGACGAATGATGTTAAGTTTATCGGCATATTATTGATTCAGCAGACCATGAGGATTTGTCCGAGGCTATCTATATATTTGAATGTCGGTCAAATGATTGGCAGCTTGGTCTTGCGGTCGACAAACGTAAGGTTTTCTACGTTGGATCATCAAACCAATTTAAGGTTTATATGGTTGCAGTCTGCAAGCTTAAACACGAGTTGACACGTAGGATCTTGGTGCGTGGTTTAGTATTGACCTAAAGTGGTCAACCCATTGTGTACATATTGTTAAATCTCCTAGGTAAAGAATGGTCTGATTGCAGGACGCTTCTTTTAGGCGTTCTGCAAATTTGTGAGAGCAATATTGGAGTATTGTCATAGGTCTGGTCACCAAATCTGACTAAGGATATACACCTGGTCGAGTCGTAGCATTCTTTTACGAAGAGGTCGCACAGTCTCTCACATTGTTGTTACAAGGAGCGGCTGCAACTGTTGGGAACAGTTACATTGGAGTTACGTAGACTGAAACATGATCTTACTTGTGGCTTCACAACATGGTGGCTTTAACTTTGAACTTTGGGTACTTTTTTACTCAAATCATTCTTCGGAATAAAGGTAAGTAAATCGAAGATGGACAAATAAAATGACAAAGACAATGTCATAGCATAAACATGTTTGATGTAGAAAGTGGTTCCTGGTAGGAGTAAATAAGTCGTGTTTTCAAAGACGCCATTTAATACATTTCGTTTCCTTTAAAATGTGGAGTGTACGTTGAGGTTAAGTTAAACCTATGAGGGCATGATAACTGTGTTACTGCAGATAGATTGACTATTTTTAACATTAAAGGTGAGATCTTTCATGCTTAAAGCCACAGAGACTGGGCATGGTGGCATGTTGGAAAACACACAAACAACAGAACACAACATGGGAGCTGGAGCTGAGGCGAAACCCTACGGCATAGGCAACAACCGAAATCGAAGAATTGATATAAAGTTTGATACGTAGATGTGCAAACTATACAATACTACTGATAAGTATTAAAGCCTTGACGTACCTAAAAGTTCTTAGCTAGGCAAATGCGTGAATTGAGCATCACAGGCTCCACATCGACTGCATTCTTTATTATGCCCGAAATTATGTTTACGATTAATACTTTTAAATGTGTGATTTTGATTTCGATTGTGCTAAGCAGCATCTAATGATTTTCATTCAGCCAAGAGCAAAACCAAGACAGAAAAATACATCAAAGTTAGCTGTCATAACAGTGCAGAGAGAACGATATTTCAGATCTCGTCGTGAAAGTTACAACCACATGGTTGCACCAAGCCCTATTCACTCGCTCCGAAATCTAGCCACGGTAGTGTCCAGAGTACTCGCAATCAAAACGTGGTGCGCCATCTGGCCACAAACTGTTGTATCCAACTACTGCCGCACAAATCCAAGATGGTGGCGACGTGTCGCTTCACGGCCACAGAGCAGTAAAACACGAAACAGTTCGTCTAAATTATCTTCTTTATCATTAGAATTGCATTTTTATTTTTGTCCACGCGTGTCCTGCTAAAATTTACGCGATTTCTAAAACTGAAATTGTAATGAAGTTGGCCGCTAGTTGAGATTCGTTGCTTCGTAGCTCGCTTTCCATAGTCGAAACCGAAACTGCATATAACGACGCCGCAGTAATGACGCTAACGCTTTATTGTTGTCGGCAGTTGGTGCTCTCGTGGCACATTTGAGAAACTTTAAAATTCTGGCCACATGTTGCGTCGCGGTGCTTGCGCGGTAAGTATAGCGAGTGAGTTATCCCGTAACGAAGTGTTAGTTATTTATCCAAGGTTGCACCAGGTTTAAACTGGTATCATCCACAATCCATATTCATTAAGAAACCTTCTTTCATCTTTTAAACCAGTCTTGACTGTTAGTATTTTTCAGCAGACACCAACAAGATGTTTACAATAATTCTGAACAACTATGCCTATAACAACAACTACTACTACTACTACTGCAGTTGAGACGCCACATATCGCCCACTTATATATACTATGGCGTCCCTACTATCTACTTCAACTTGTTGATGTTCAAAATGGTTTTCTTAGAAAAAGAATAAGAATCAAAATTAAATTACGTCAACTGTGGATCATACTAAAGTCAGCCTGGTTTAACTTTAGCGCATATATTGAATACAACAGAGATACCCACAATAAAGTAGGTAGCTCCAGACAACAAAAACTAGTAACATCAAAATTGTCTAAAATCATTAATTTTCAATGTGTGTAATTTGATTGTACTTGAAAATTATACGAAAATGCAAGGTCTTTCTTTTTTTTCTGTTTTCAGGAGTTGTTGGGTTTAAGGTGGTCAACTGCATAGGATTCAGTTCGTCAAATCTGTCCGAAGTTGTACTCATAGATAAAAATGGGTAGGTGTTATGCAACCAACTTAATAATCATGTATCCGAGTTATGATCATAGGTTGGCTGTTCTCTTGAGTTATTTTTTGTCTCATGTTGTGGACTATTTTTTTGTTAAGTCCCACAATGGTCGCTGGCAGGATTCAAGCCCTTGACCACTTAGCATGAAGCCAGCCAATTTGACCAATCAAACTGGTGCACGGGTAGCTGCGAGGAATGTGGCGTTAGATTCAATCGGCGTCTCGGTCCCAGCTGTACATTTCTGGCTTCTTACAGACCCGGTTCAATCCTGGTGAAGGGAAGCATATATGTACGGGTTTATCTCTGGTTGTTCCTGCTCATTGCACGAGGGTTTCCTCCGGGTACTCGTTTTCTCGCTCATGTGGCAAAAAATAATGGTCCTGATTGTGGTGCACCTTCCACTTACCATCTGCTGCTTGGTACTTCAAAAAGCTCTAAGCTTATTGGCCGACATCTTCTATTCTTTTCTGTTCACATTGTTTGGGTCCCCAAGGCGATTTAAATTGATGATTTAAATAAATGATTTTTATTGATAATAATCTAGATTTAAATCAATAATTTTACCCTTCCTTTAACTATTTCAATTATTTACACCCTATAACATTTTTGGTTTAAGTTTTAGTTTCTCTTATGATCAGTGTCGCCAAATAGCTGTAATGGGTACAACCTCTTCTGCAGGTGTGGAGAGGTTGTTTCTGGCATTATGCCACCGCCCGGGAATTATGAAGACTGAAAAACTTAGGTTTTTGCTGAAATTATTCAACAACAGAAAATAAACAAAGCAGTTGTACGGTAGTGACTGGCTTTAATACTGATCAAACATCAACGTGAAGTTTGAAGCACTTCTTTTTACCACTGTCTTATCTAATGGTCTGCTGTATATTTAAACATGTATCATCCATAATGTTTATTAAAATTGACCTCAGTGTTCGAACCGAAACTTAAAATTTGGCAAACCTGAAAAATTTATTTTCTAGGCGCTATCTCTGTAAACATGCACCTAAATTACATCGGTGAATAACCAAAGAAAAACAAGGTTAAAAAATATTGATTCAAATTTAAAGAACACTGATTTAAATTTTAAAAAATCAGATTTTTTAAAAATTGAAACCAGAATTTTAAAATTTAAATTAGTATTTTTGTCAACCCTGGTCTCCAGGATTCCTCACAAATTGTGCGGTGTGCATTGGGAAGAGGCTGAAGGTAGATGATTGTTGGGCAAATTAAAACTTCAGGGCTGACCGGATTAGGGCGGAGGGGAAAGCGGCTTATTCCCGAGTCACATGTTTAGGGTGGGGGGAGGGGGGGGTAGGTATTGGGCAGCTGACATTTAATTCATATGTAATCATAGATGATCAACTTTAATTTGAATTTGAATTTGAACTTTATTTCCAGAGCCATGACTGGTCGTCGTATGCCCTGTACAAATGCTAATATTTGCTAATAAATAATACTAATGCTAACTAAAGCTAACAAAGCCAACACAGCCAAAATTCCAAATAAATTCCATAGAACACCAAAAGCAATACTACCGATCCTGCCAACAATGAAATCCAACTGACTAGAATAATGCAGATTAAAGGAAATTGAAAAATAGCAGTATCAAACTTAAAATACTGCAGGCATTATTGTCTAAAAGTTTAGCAGTATATTGTTTTCACCTCAGAATTTTCACTTTGCAGAGCCTCCCCCCCCCCCC
>JAHWFP010202664.1:10753-44284 GCA_023313725.1 Lithobius niger | reverse complement strand
CTCGTCTCCACGCACACGTATTGCTCAGAAGACACGACCTACCTTTCCATGTGTCAAAGGTGTGGTTACAACTTTGGTTAACTGACCGAAGAGGCAGATTCAGAAACCGCTGCGTTACAGAATGAGTAGAATCTTCCAGCAAGATTCTGACAGCAGCGCGATTTTCCCTTTCTCGGAAGTCTTACCATCTGCATGGTGCATTGTTACGCACAAACCGCGCGATAATCTTGATCAGTGTTTGTTTGTTCGACACTGTGATTCTTTGACAGTTTAACTTAGTTATTTGAGCCGAGATTTAGTTTCTGTTCGCTCGTAAATTTTCTGTTCACTCGTAATGTTTAAGTGATTATCTTCTCTGTTAATTGTATTGTGGGAGATAATTTTGTTGTATAATTGGGTGGATGACGATTTCTGTTTGGCTTGCGATTTACACATGGGCAGCGTTGCTTAGTAACCCGGGGACCTTTGTTGACAACGCGTTGTAGCCTGCAGTTGTTCGCGATAGGGCAATTAAAATGTACGCTGGGTTGGGTCGCCGCATAGGTTCATTGGAGCAGTACACGCTGGAGTGGATTTCTTGCCGACGAGAGCAGAAGCTGAAACACTACATTTCAATGTAAGCATAGACTATCTGTTTTCGAATGTTTCATGTTCATTTTTTTTTATCGGTTTACTATTGATGTAAGTCTTTCCCTGTATACTGGCTTTTGCATTGCCCGAAGGTCAATTTCGGGGAGAGGGTGCTTGTGGCGAGTTCTCAGTGGGCATTGAACGCCACTCGCTACGTGTGAGAGTTCGCCACCAGGCGTGACATGCATTCCGAGATAAGTTGAGTAAGGTTGATGAGAGCAGACGGTCGACGAGGACGCGAGATGCCGCAATCACCAACCTGAAATCGGCGCTCAGGTGAGCAGAGCATTTATTCACGTTAATAAATGCAATTTGATCTTAAACCGACTTGAGTTTAATCCGAGGCAATAACCCGCGGAAGCACCAGGACGAAAGCTTGCCGCAACTGACCTCCACTTCGGGCGACTAGGTTGAGTAATAGTACTAGAGTACTTGCACGAAGCCAAAAAATCAGTGATGTTGTGTACAAAGTTGCCCCATGTTAGCTCAGTAGTTTTGTGTGGTACATAACACATTTGGCAAGAGCTTGTTGGAAAAGTTATGCCGAATCCTATCCTTACGGCATTCATTTGCAGAAATAAATGTTCGAATCAGTAGGATGTCATGGTCACTCTTACCAAGCTTACCAATGTGCTCCACCGTTTCAATTAAATCTGGGTCCGTTGTCGACACCAAATCCAACATAGTCACCACGCGTGAGAACCATTTGATTTAGGCCTTTGGCTAATGCGAGTTCTAAAAATGGCTCTGCATCTGATTTTAGAAGGTCCCAATCAATAAATCTGTAGTTGAAGTCCCCCACCACAATAACATTCTTCTTTGGAATGGTTCCCAGCTTCAACAACTGCATTGTGGTTCAATGTAGAGTTGGGAGACCTATACACATATCCCATGCAGAAATTGTGTATACCTAGCCGGAAGGAGATCCAAGCTGAGCTTTCAAAATCAGTCTTCCTCCAGCAGAGACTGGCAAGGAAGTTTTTGCGAAGATGGCCGTTCCTACAATATGATGTGAAGTTTTATCTTGGCTTGCCACAAGATCGTAGCCAGGATACACTGGAACAATAATGTTCTTGGAAAACCATGTTTCTGTAACAATTAGTAGATCTGGAGCATGTATAGTAAGAATTGCAATGGTTTCTGTGTACTTAAGCAATGATTGCGCATTTGTATAGACAATGGTAAGGTTACAGGGTGTAAGAGTACTGGAGGTATGGTTTACATTCCGTTTTTTTGCAAGTGTTCTGTTGTGGAATTGTTATCAGTCTGTTGCTGCAGCTCGCTCTGTCACCTCGTGCTGCTTTGGTTTGTGAACCGAGTCCTCTTGGTTTTCAGTAAATGCGGGCATTGCAATGTTCGATGTAGTAACTATAGCTCCACTCAGCTTGTGATTCTTTTTGGCTGTGTGCTGTTGACATTTCTTTCCCTGTCCAGCCGTGGCCTGGTGATGACTAGCGTGTCTAGATTTGGCTCCACTTTTGTGCATTGTTTAGAATTCCGATTTTGCCATTGTTGATGTTCAACCAATTGTTGCACTGCTTTGAACTACAACACAAGCACTAAATGAACTTATAATTTCAGCATCTTTTTTCATATTAAAACAATACCTGTATTTTAACAATGCATGGTATTTGGTACTGTGGTACACCTTTGGAATGTTTACAGCCCAACACTAGCCATAAGTAAGATTAGCGTTATTTGTCTCAATAAGCATAGCCAGAGCCATTAAACTTATTGAATGGTCTAAACACACGCCTTCCCCTCACGTGTTACAGCTTCTTATCTGGCCCAGATACAGTGGATTGACCCATTGTGAAGTGTACTGAAAAGTGATTGAAGACCCTTAGCATGCAACTGACAAAAAGCTGGAGTGACTGAAGGCTGATGAGCTGACTGAGTGAGCGAAGCAAACGAAAATCTGCATTCATTAAACCATATAAACAAACAAGCTAGTATGTAAACAAACACAAGCCAGTGTGTTAGTCAGTGCAAAAATGTGATTTGGAGGAGCATACATTAAAGCCCAAATCTTACCAATGTTGCAAACCACACCATCCACAGCGCCTCCAAGCTAGTTCACCATCGATCTGTATATGTGGAAGGTCGTACTATCGCCATTGAGGTAAATTAAGGTCGTGTTCAAGAAAATGTGTAACGGCGGACGCTACGACGGCTTAGGTGCTTGTAACGTCCCCGGTTTCCCTGGTGTACGTGGAGTTTCAGCTTGAGGTTTCAACGGTGTTTACGACGACTTTTTACGTTCATTAACACAGCATGGGGCATGGAGCGCCTGTCCTAATAAAAGGGGCCTAACCTTAAACTGTCGGTATCGCTGCCACCAACGGTGGATTTAACTGTTTAACTAGCTAAAATCTAAAGATGGGCTACATATTTAATTTTACACTAAAATACAATTAATCAAGTCTAGCAAACGACTGAAGCTTAAAACTCCTGGTTTTATTTTAGCAACAGAGAATGAAAACAACACTTTACATTATGGTTTACTTCTGAAAGCTTTTGAGTACCAATTATTTAAATGGAAAAGTTGAAATTACACAAGTAGCAATTTACAAAAATCAAACAAACAACGCTTGTGTTTGAGTAAACAATTAAATTTTCACATTTAGAAAAAGTAAATCATGAGTGCTCCCGGAGACACCCGCAAGACTTGACAGCCGCAACTGATTAAGTCTATCCGACAGTATGTTTCTACATGATCAACCGTCCTGTTATGTTTCTAGGTTTTCCAAGTACAAAAAGATCAACCTCCCTTAGTTCCCTCGAACTGTTTTAAGTTATAAAAAGCCCGGCAATTTTACACTTGGGCATCAGTTTGTATCAATTTGATTTCCACAAAGATCAAACCGTCATTTAGTTTAGATTAAAAATCCATTTAAAGTAAACTGGAAAATTTGGTTGTTAGTAAGAGAACCACTCTGTATCAATTTGATTTCCACAAAGATCAAACCGTCATTTAGTTTAGATTAAAAATCCATTTAAAGTAAACTGGAAAATTTGGTTGTTAGTAAGAGAACCACTCTGACTTTATGGGGAGATGAAACCTAAGATGCCGCTACAGGCGTCTCCACCATAATTTTCTCAAGCAAGAGAGTTAAAGTTACATCTAAACTATAATTTAGAATATGGGGGTCCTAAATTAAACTTTCAAAAGCTAAACTATAACATACGAACCACTACCATCGTGCCCGGCATGGCATTCTCCGGACATGGCGTCTCCACTCCCGACTGGCGTGACCGGTCTCTAGCTTGAGATCTGTGAGCTGAACTAACTATGCATTCTGGGGCTGGGGTTTTATGTACATTACCGGAAGTAAGCGCGGACTCGCTACGAGGGTCTGATTGGCCGAGGGCCTCGAGAACAATGGAAAGTGGGAGAAGTCGGTTGAACAAAGGAACAGGGTGTAGAGCCGTTTAAAGGAGTAGGGATGGAAAAGACAGGCCTGTTTTGAGTTTTACTCAATTGAACTTTTGGAAATAGGCCTTTATTTTGAATTATTGGCTACGGATTCCATATTTACATGATTGCAACGTGATTTGGCTCTTGTTAAAGCTTATTGCTTGGCTTTGGGTAATGCATAGAACATTACTATTAAATTAAACAAGCTTTAATGGTAAACTGCAGTGTTAAACACCACAACTAGTTTTGGCTGGGGAGGGGGGCAAAATTGGGTAATTCGAAGTTTTTGTACAGTTTGACTTTCGGATTTGGTTTGAACAGATCTTTTTAAGAATTCTTTTAGTGTTTTAATAGTAGATCAAGCTATTCGTAGGTTTTGGTAGGTCTCAGTCAGGTCGGAGGAGAACTAAAATAAACATATATACACTGAAAATTCGTGTCCGGTAGAATGCCAGGTCGTAATACGTTTATACGTTTGGACATATGGTAGCGTTTCTAGGGGTAAAAGAATATAAATAAAGTATAAATGCGGTTAAATAAACTAGCTTAGATGAATGCTATAACGCATTAGGTTACTGAGAACATTTATCGTTTACAATTTTTAAAGTTAAAATTCGATCGTTGTGGAAATTTTTCATATAGATTGCGGCCGACAAACACAATAAAAAATATCACACTTTAAAATGGTTGTCTGTACATAAATCCTCGTACAATACACTAAGCTAGTATGTTCGGGCTTTTTGCCCTAAAAGAAAAGGAATAAAATGCGAATACAAGAATACAGAGTTTTTACAATGGCGGCCCCGTTGAAGGTATGCTGTAGTGGCTTTGTGATCTTCAAACGTCGTTCAAAGGTTCTTAAGGGTGGAAAGTCCGGATTTGGGCTTCCCCAAGTGTCTTGTATTTGGACAGGCTAGGTATGTAGAAAGTTTGAGCCGATTTGGTTCATTATTAAAGAAACGGCGAAATGTGCCTCGGCGAGGCATTTGGTGCCTCAAGAAACAAAAATTTCAAATTTTTGAAAAACGGGCGTTTTTCGGTGGCGCTCGTTTACAAATGTCAGTTTTTTGGCCAAATTACGTGCCTCGCTCGCTGCGGCTAAACACATCAGAAACCGCAATTTTAAACTTGTCCACCACGTGCCAGAATTGGTGTCGGACTGGTCCCCTTGAGGGCCCTCGCCACGGATCCTGAAAGGCCTTTAAAAAGTACCTCTAAAAGGGTCCAGAAAACCCACCTAGGTGGTCTGGGGGAGTGTTGTATACCCAGCTGAAGCTTTTTATGCTACTTTACATTTCTGCCATTTTACGGCTTCCAGTGAGCACATTTGCGACAAATTGTCAAGCAAATTTTGGTGATTTATCTTATTTGTTCAGGATGGCAGGTTTCATAAAGAGCCAAATTTTTCCAGGGAAGACAAAATTGATTTGCCTTACCGAAAATACACATAACCTATAAATTGTGCATGCAGTTCCTGCAATGCTGTTACCCTGGAGGAATTAAAACTCTTTAGATCCGCCCTGCTCGGCAACCCATCTGCGCAAGCAAAGCGCAGACCCTCCATAAATGGTGTTACGGCATTAGCCACCCTTCTACTTTTCCTCTCGATCCGTCATGTTAGTGGCTCGAGAGGGAAGGTTGGGAGGGAACAAGTACTGTATATTTTCAGTAAGGCAAACCAATTTTGACTTCACCGGAAAAATTGGGCTTTCTATTTGCCGGCACGAAAATATCCACCGCCTGTAACTTTTACAGAAGACCTCGTCAATACATGTTGGCGAGCACCATATGACGGGTTCCCAAGGGTGAGAGCTGGGTTCCCAGTGAGAGAGGGTCTCAGCAGAGATCATCGGTAGGAAGGAACATACCATCACAGCGAGACAGTTCGGATGTAAAGGGCGAGTGATAAAGCGGCTGGAAAGAAAATTTAGTACGGAAAAAATTACCTTTGGCTGGTTGGGAGCTTGCTTGTTGCAAACTGTGTCAATGGTCATCGGCGCAGACTGGGTCTTCTGAATACAGGGACTAGGTCACGTGGTGAAGGATGAGGATGGAAACAGATCTGGAGTTTGCATGACAGAGAGGTGATGGATGATGGAATTCGGCTTAGTGATACAGTATTGGTCTGTGTATTTTCATTAAAACTATATCAACAAAATGCATTTTTCAATAGTTTGTTATTATTAAAATCAGGTGTTGGCACCACAGCACTATAAACCAGATACTAACTGAATCGTAAGTACCAGGGTACTATGCTTGGTACCGGCTGAAACATTTCTGGTTCCACCCAACACTACTTTGGCTAACAAATGCTGATTTTAGTTTTTTTCTGCTCAAGCAGCACCTCCCCTTCAGCGCTTTTCCTGCATCTGAATTTTTTGCCTTGTACCCTTTCCCTATTTTTATCCTCTAGTTATATAAGCCACAACATGTGAGAAGGTGTGTATTGAGCCATTCAATACTTGATTACCCCATTCCTTCCATCACCCCCTCCCCTGTGTTGTTCTTCCGTACTTTTTTCTAACTTATGATTTTCATTTTTTTTATTCACTGAGGACATGCCCCTTTAGTGCTCCCTCCCTCCCTTTTATTTATGCCTTGGGGCCTTTTCCTCCCCCTTAGGGGTGGTGCAAAGGGTGCAAGGCACCCAGATCCAGGAGGTAGGGAGGCGAAAGATTTACCGGTTGAGGGCCCAAATAGGACAAAATTCATGACTTTTTTGGTTGGTAGTCACTCTCCCTCCTCACCCATAAATTTGTTTACTTGTGGAGAGGGGCCCACGCTTTTGTCCTTGCACCCCTCCTTGGAAAAAGTCTAGCCCAAACGGACCCCACCACCCAGTCGCTTCTCCCCTTTTTTCTTATCACATTTCTTTTGTATCCTGTGAACAACTTATTTCCAGTTTGGCTTTGTGCTCCCTAAAAGTAAAAACGAATCTGGATGATACATTCCTCAAGGGAATGTCATTTCTTTCAGCGTATTTTTGTGCATTTTTCGTGTTGATAATGCTTCTGCATGTTTGTCGTGCAACTAAATTATTGATCCTCAATTGTTTTCTGTAAACGTGGACCGCCAAAAAACCTTCGTTTTGACAACGAAGAAATTTTTTTTCTTTGAGTGCCCAAATGCCTCGATTTTAGAACTTTCGCCGATTTTTCAATAATGGACCAAATCGGTCCTACTCTTCACCATTTAATAACCTGCATTAATACCTACCTCTTGAGGAATCCCAGATCTAAAAATTCACTCTAGAAGGTTCACAAGCTACATTTTAAAATTGTCCAAAACCAACCGTAGTGCTCCTTCATCCTAGCCACCATTATTGAAGACTTGTATGTATGTATTTCGATTTTATTGTTTCTCTTTTAGGGCAAAAAGCCCACAAACACTAGCTTCGTTGTGAACTAGGAGGGGCTTCCATTTATGGTACTTAACCTCACATGTGGATACAGACAACCATTTCAAGTGTGATATTTTTTTTGTTTGTTGGCTGCAAGCCTCATGAAAAATTTCCGATTGATTTTGTCTTAACTTTAATGTTAAACGTCCAACTTCATGCGTTATAACATTCAACTAAGCTAGATTATTTAACCATTTTTTTTTTTACCTTTTATATATTCCTTTGCCCCCAGAAACGCTACCATTAGTTAGAAGTAATTCTATCTGCATTCTAACCGACACGAATTTTAGTGTACGGATGTTTGTTTTAGTTCTCTAAAACCCGACTGGGACCATCCGAATGTTGCTACTACCTTGTCCTACTATTAAAATCAAAAGAACCTTGTAAAAGATATGTTCCAAAGCAATCCAAAAGTCAAACTGTGCATAAAACTTAGAATCCCCCCCCCCCCCCGCCTAGTTGTGGTGTATAACACTGCAGTTTACAGTTAAAGCTTATTAAATTTAATAGTAATGCTTTCTGCATTACCCAAACCCAAGTACTAAGCTTTAACCAGAGCCTATTCACGATGCAATCATGTAAATATTTATTCAATAGTCAATATTTCAAGGTAAAGGCCTTTTCCCAAAGTTCACTTGAGTAAAACTAAATTTGGCCCGTCTTTACATATCCCTACTCCTTCGAACGGCTTTGCACCAGAACCCTTTGCCAAACCGACTTCTCCTCCAGCTTCCCATTGTTCTCCTGGCCCTCAGCCAATCAGGCCCCCGCAGCTCTCCTACCCGTCCACGCTTTGGTCGAGAAAATCTGCTCCAGCAAAAAAAGCCCCCACCCCTCCCTCCTCAGCACAGCTTAGATCTCTCAAGCTAGAAGGGTCACACCAGTCGGGAGTGGAGACGTCACGTCCGTAGGATGCCATGCCGGGCAAAATAGTAGTGGTTCGTATGTTGTTTAGCTTTTGAAAGTTTGATTTAGGACCCCCTATTCTAAATTCATAATGTAAATTCGATAAACTTCTAGCTTAGAGAAAATTACGGAGGTGACGCCATAATCGGCATATTTGGTCCCCCACCCCCATAATGTCAGTGGTTCTTTTTATTAAAAACCAACTTCTTCTAGTTTAAACTTAAATGGATTTTTAATTTAAACTGACGGTTTGATCTTTGTGGAAGTCAAAAGAAAAATACTGATGCCCAACTATAAAATTGCCGGGCTTTTTATTTCTTAAAACAGTTTCTGCGGGAACTAAGGGATGTTGATCTTCTGTAATGTAAAGAAGGCCCGTTCTTCACTAGATTTGAGAGGAGACCTCGCCTCAAACCATCAAAAACCTGAGGGTAAAACTTCGTTTACGGCAACGAACACTTTTTTTTCTCGGCTCCCCAGCCGTGAAAAACCCCGAAATTCAAACGCCTGTAACTTCCAAGAAAATGGACCAATCCGTCTCATCTAAACAGCTCTTAATAGCCATGAACTTTATCTGTTTTCCCCCGCAAACAGAACACGAAAATTCCTTCTAGAACTTTCACAGCATCCGTAAGAAAAACGCACGAAACTGATGCCGTAAAATCACCGTAGCGCACGAGACGCCATTTTCGCCACTTGTATAAATTTGTATTTGCTTTTATTTTCACTTAGGCATAAAGCCGAAAACATTAGTTCAGTGTTTTAGAGGGAGCTTCCTCTACGAAGGTACTTAACCTCCCTAATAAATGTACAGATACTGTTTTGATATTTCTTAAGTAGATTTAAGGTGACTATCTGTAATGCACTTGAGAAAGAGAAATGTCCGACACCCAAAATCCCAATTTTATGTCTATGAACATTAATTCAACTATTTAAAATGCGTTTTAGGATTCGCTGGTAACTTTAACTTTTATTTTATAATAATCTTTTAATGTAATATTTTGCCATCCCAACTACCGGAGCTTAGGCAACATTTCGTCCTACGTATTTTTCTGTACACGCTTTTCTGTTTGTACTTCGTTGTCCGTAGCAAAACCGACTTGGCTTTCAATTTCCCTGGCTTCCCAATGTTAATAACCGAATTTATTATGAGCATTGCTTCAATAGTCGCGATGCTTAACATCGTGGGTAAAAATGGAAACAATCCATAGTAATTAAAGGCCTTATTCACGTTCCAAACAATGAGTTTAACTCTACCGGCCTCTCTCTATCACGCAGTCCATAGTTATTCCTTCAAACGGCGCCAAGCGAAAAATCCTTTGCGCTGCCGACTTTTCTATTGTTCTGTAGGCCCTCGGCCAATCAGACCTCCGTAGCTATCCTCGGCGTCCGCGCCAACTTCCGGTACGTAGCATAAAAAGCCCCCGCTCCTCTCAATCGTGAGCACACGCTCATCCTCAAAGCCAGAGGTGACTACGCCAGTCTGTATAGGAGATGTCCCGTCCGAATGTTGCCATGCCGGGCAAAGGTAGTTGGTTCGTATTAGACTAGTGTTAGTTTAGAAAATTTAATTTTGGAAACCCCATTCGAAATTTTAGTTTTAAACTTAACCTAACCTTAGCTTTGAGGGAATTATGGAGGTGGAGCCATAGTCGGCATTCTAGGCCCCCATCGCCATAACGTCAGGGTTCACGGTCCCTTTCTAAAACCCAGCTTTTTTCCCGTGTTTATTATTATGAATTTAATCTAAACACTAAATCTGCATTTAGAAGACGTATTTTTCGGGTGCTTCCCTAGATCATAAGGATCTACAGATTTGAAGATTTGATCTTAGGTCGGACTTAAGAAACAGTCTTAACTATTTGTGTGTAATTCCCGCAGTTTGCACCAAATAGATTTATTTCATGTAATTCCCGCGGTTTGCATGTTATAACGGGTTCCCGAGGTCCCACAACACATTTCTAATCGAAATTGTAGTTTTACTCTTCATCTTGTTGTTGAAGTTTGAGTTGAATTTAATTGTAAATTCTTGTTGATTTTTCCTGTTGTAAAAATCGTCGTGCTTTAATTTAAAAGCCTATTTTCTTGTATTGACACTAGTTGAATTTTAAATGTAATTGTTTATATTTATTTGCCTTTTAATAAACCACTGAGTTTGTAAAACGCCTGTTTTTCTGCTAGTTAGACTAAATGTAGAAGTTGTAGTTCTTAAGAAAACCACTTAATAATTAAACTTAGAGCTGCATTTAGAAACACCCACCTGGTGGCAGCGAATACCCCCCTTTAAAGTTATCTAGTTGTCCTACAGTTAGGACAAATGACTCTGTTACCCATGCTGGGCCAGTAGCATACGTGTGCTGTTTTCCGTAAAAGTAAAAACCGCCACCGAACTAGAAGTTTAGAGGTCAAAACCACATTGATGTCGGAGAAGTTACAAGCACCTTGAGAATCGTAGCTTCGGCCGCTACAGTAATTGGAAAACTTAGAAACATAACACTGGACGGTTGATCGTGTATGAAACGTACTGTCAGATAGACTAATCAGTTGCGGCTGTCAAGTCTTGCGGGTGTCTCTGGGAGCACTCGGTATTACTTTTTCTAATGTGAAAATTTAAACTTTATTCCAAACACAAGTGTTGTTGGTCTGAAAATGTGAATTACTAAAATTGTAAATTCAACTTGTTCCTTTTAAATAACTTGTATACAAAAGCTTTCCGAAGCAAACTAGAATGTAAAGTGTTTCTTTCATTCTCTGTTAAAATAAAACCAGGAGTTTTAAACTTCAGTTCGTTTGCTAGCTTGATTAAGTGTAAAATAGCTATATAGCCCATTTGTAATTTTAGCTTGTATACAGTTGAATTCCACCGTTGGTGGCAGTGATTACCAACAGTATTAAGGTCAGGCCCCTTTAATTAGGACCCGACGCTCCATCCCCCATGCTGGGACAGTAGCCCATAACTCTGCTTATGCCGTAAAAGTCGACGTAAACACCGTAGAACCTTAGACTTAAACTCCATGTACACCAGGGAAACCGGGGGCGTTACAAGCACCTAAGCTGTCGTAGCGTCCGCCGTTACATTTCCCACTTTTCGTGATGCGGTTGCATGTTGTTAGATTATGCTCCCTGTCTCGGAGGCCGTGGCCATTTTAGCAGTTACACGTTTTAGATATATAGATTGTGAGCGGTAGTCATTACTAACTGTAAATATTTTTCAGCAAATGAATACAATATTTGGGCTTAAATCTGTCGACTTAACAGGAAGGTCGCCGACGCCGCTGCCTGAAATTATTGAAAGTGCTGCTGCCCTCAGAATATGGGCATACTGATTCATGCCACCCACTTAAAAAATTTGTTCGCCGCCGAAGAATGTGTATCGGCGCACACCTCTGCGGGGAAAGATTGCACTGGAAATCTCCTAGCCAACGCATACATCTGGAGACAGCTTGGTAACTTTAACATACAAAGTGCCCATGAACAAACTCCAGTCTGCCTCCAGACATGAGTTTGGTTGAGTGTGTTTACGGTTTACGAAGGTGTCAATAGATGGTGCTTTCTGTCTATGGGCAGGAGAGCATTGTGGAAGTGAGGGTGACATCTCGACTGATAACTGCTGCTAAAGTGTTAACCAAATATCTCAATTCAACCAATACACCAACCGTATGAGCCTGAATGAATTTTTAACTTTGCAACTACTTTCACTGTAACGTGACTTTTTATTACTGCTTTTCTGGGTTCTGTCAGTGGACCGGAAGTGAATGCTCCTGCGATTGTAGGCTATACTTTGTACCGATTTAGTGATCTTGTATATATGATGTATTTACTTATTTCTTTTGGCATAAAAGCCTAGTGTCTGAACTAGGATCAGGGATGACTAATATCCTGGCCCTTCTTGTGTCGGTGTTTTATTTTGAAACTTCTAATCTGATCCTTAAGGTTTCAATTTGTCATTCACGATGTAGTAGCATTATTGCAAGAATGTTATTGACTGTTTGACTTATTTTTACGTTGATAAAAATTATTTGCTTCACTAATAGCAAGAATTTATAGGGGTTTTGGGTTCTTGCTAATAGCTATAAAACATTAATTTTATTTGCGCTTTAGCATTAACTTTGACCTTAGGCCTATTTACTGTTGTAACGGCGGACGCTACGACGGCTTAGGTGCTTGTAACGCCCCCGGTTTCCCTGGTGTACGTGGAGTTTCAGCTTGAGGTTTCAACGGAGTTTACGACGACTTTTTACGTTCATTAACACAGCATGGGCAACTGTCCCAGCATGGATGGAGCGCCGGTCCTAATTAAAGGGGCCTAACCTTAAACTGTCGGTATCGCTGCCACCAACGGTGGATTTACCTGTTTAACTAGCTAAAATTAAAGATGGGCTTCATATTTATATTTTACACTAAAAGACAATCAATCTAGCAAACGACTGAAGCTTAAAACTCCTGGTTTTATTTTGCAACAGAGAATGAAAACACTTTACATTATAGTTTGCTTCAGAAAAGCTTTTGAATATCAATTAATTAAAAAGGCAACAAGATCGAATTTACAACAGGAAATTCACTAGTCAGACAAACAACGCTTGTGTTTGAATAAAAGTTTTAAATTTTCACATTAGAAAAAAGTAATATTAGGTGCTCCCGGAGACACCCACAAGACTTGACAGCCGCAACTGATTAAAGTCTAATTGACAGTATGTTTTCACATGATCAACCTCCCTTAGTTCCCGCAGAAACTGTTCTAAGAAATAAAAAGCAATTTTACCCTTAGGCATCAGTATGTTTCCTTTTGACTTCCACAAAGATCAAACTGTCAAGTACTTTAGATTAAAAATCCATTTAAAATAAACTGGAAAAGTTGGGTTTTAGTAAGAGAACCACTCTGACGTTATGGGAAGAGAGAACCTAAGATGCCGCTACAGGCGTCTCCACCATAAATTTCTACAAGCTAGAGAGTTAAAGTTTACATTTAAACTAAAATTTAGAATATGGGGTCGTAAAGTGAACTTTCAAAAGCTAAACTATAATATACGAACCACTACCATTGTGCCCGGCATGGCATTCTCCGGACATGGTGTCTCCACTCCCGACTGGCGTGACCCTTCTCTAGCTTGAGATCTGTGAGCTGTGCTAACGAGGGATTCTGGGGCTGGGGTTTTATACTCATTACCGGAAGTTTGTGCGGACGGGCAGGAGAGCTACGGGGGTCTGGTTGGCTGAGGGCCTTGAGAACAATAGAAAGTGGGAGGGGAAGTCGGATGAACAAAGAACTAGGTGCAGAGCCGTTTGAAGGAGTAGGAATGGAAAAGACAGGCCTGTTGGAGTTTTACTCAATTGAACTCTGGGAAGGCCTTTATTTTGAATTATTGGCTACGGATTTCATATTTACATGGTTGCAACGTGAATTGGCACTGGTTAAAGCATAGTACTTGGCTTTGGGTAATGCACAGAACATTACTATTGAATTAAACAAGCTTTAACTGTAAACTGCAGTGTTATACACGACAACTAGATTTGGCTGGTAGTAGGGTAAAATTGAGGATTCGAAGTTTTTGCACAGTTTGACTTTCGGAATGGGTTAAACAGATCTTTTATAAATATCTTTTAGTGTTTAATAGTAGATCAAGCTATTAGTAGCATTCGGCAGGTCTCAGTCGGGTCAAGAGGAGAACTAAAACATATATACACTAATGATTCGTGTCCGGTAGAATGCAGATGTCGAATTACATGGTAGCATTTCTGGGGGTAAAAGAATATAATAAAAGTATAAATGTGGGTAAATAAACTAGCTTAGTTGGATGCTATAATGCATTAAGTAGCTGGGAACGTTTAACGTTTGAATTTTGAAGTTAAAATTGATCGTTGTGGAAATTTTTCATGTATTGCGGCCGACAAACACAATAAAAAATATCACACTTCAAATTGTTGTCTGTGAAAATCATCGAGGTTCAGTACCTTCGCAGAGGAAGCTCCTAAGTTGCCCTAAGCTAGTATGTTTGGGCTTTTTGCCCCAAAAGGAAAAGGATAAAATAAAAATACACAAGTACAGAGTTCAATAATGGCGGCCATGATGACGGAGCGCTGTGGTGGATTGGAGGTGATCTTCAAACGTAGTTTAAAGGTTCTTCTGGATAGAAAGTCCGGATTTGGGCTTCCCCAAGATGCTTGTATTTGGACAGGATATTGATTGTTAAAAAGTTTGACCGAATCGGTTCATTATTGCCAAAACGGCGAGATTTGCTTAGGCGAGGCATTTGGGTGGCCCAAGAAAAAATTATTTTAATTTTTGAAAAACGAGCGTTTTTCGGCGGCACTCGTTTACACTGTATTTACGTTTTGTTTTTGCTAGTTAGGGACCGTTCATTATTTATGAATGGGGAGGGTGGAGACGAAAATGGGGGGGGAGGGGGGTCATGAAAGTTTTTACATGAAAGAGGGGGCTACTTTTTTAAATGTGCTGTCAGGAGGCGGGTGGAGTCGAGGGGGGGCGGATGCAAGAGTAAGTGCACAGCAAGTGATAAAATGTTTATGTAATTTGTTAGCGCAGCGCATTCCACGAGGTATTAAAGTAGGCCCAGTACGTTTCGTGCACTCGTTTCATGAAAATGAAAATTACAATAAAATTTATTTGGGTGTGAATTCACTAACACCAAAGGCGGTCATGATTTTTTTTTATATTAATGAGGGCAATCTGCCAGCCCACCTCCGTTCATAAATAATGAACGGTCCGTTATTTTTAATCAGCACTACTTCTCAGTCCCATGCTTATCTTACTTTTATTAAAGCAAGAAATTAATTATCTAATGAAAACCCTGACAGTGACTTCCCAAAGCAAAACAAACTGGCTTAATTCCTACTGCCAGTAAACATACTGAGCCAACTCCATTCTAGGCTTGCCAACTGTCAAGCAAGCTGCTCCAAGTTATACTTACGCCAACATTCTAAATTATTAGTCTTAAACTTAGAACTTGATTTGACTTCGTAGCATTGTGGGAACGTAAATCGTGGCATTTCGAACTAGATCTCCCCATAATTAAGAGTTGAAGGTCCTCTTCCTAAATATCGGCTTTATTTTTAACTAAATGTGGTAAACTTAATCTAAAAATTCACCGAATTTCTTCTATAGTTGTTATTGAAGCACGGTTTTAATAACTTGCTACCAGGCATGGTCCTTTGTAGGCTATACGTAGTTGACTGTGGATTGTGGAACGTGAAAATCTGATTACTTCAACTGCACGGTCTTTTTTGTAACAAGACTAATTTTTTCTTGTGATTTCATTTGTATATTAGTTCTTATTGAACAATGCTCGTTTCTATTTGAAATTGTTTAAACTCATGTAAGAGTTAATTGTTTAAATATGTAAACAAACATTGCCAAAGTAACGTGTAAACTGTTTTGATTTTAACCAAGAGTTTGAGACAAGCGATTTTCTTGATCATTTAATGTAGAAATCATTAAATTAAACTCAGTACTGCAAGTAACTACTCACTATGGTGGTAGCTTAAACAACCAGACTTATCAGTCAGACTAGTCTTAGACGCTCCATTTCTTCACTGAATGTAGAAAAACTTTGCTTGATTTAAAAGCAACACCAAGCCAACAACAATTAAACAGCTCTGCAAAATAGTTGCAGAGTTTATTTATGCTGTAAACACTAGTCGTAGCAACCGCCATTACAACGTACCAGATACCAACCTGCCACCTATTCTTTGAGCTCTCGAACAGTCCTACATCAGTCACATGAGAAGCTCTACTATTGTGATGTAATGACACTGCCTAGTGGAATGCTTCTTAGGGCCCCATTACTATTTAGCTGCCTGTAAAATCGGACTAGACATTGCTAGAACTAGTTGGATGGGTATGGTTAGCTTATTTTTACTGTTGTAGTCGTTCCGCTATAAAGGGTGGAATGTGAACAATAAGTTTAAAAAAAAATACAAATGTCAGACAGCAATTAAAATTTCAAGATGCGCTTGCCATTTGGTGAATGATAACCAACAGTGGGCATCTTGAATTTCAGTCCTACTTGCTAAAATGGCGACTAGCCAGACTTAACACTCAGTGATATCTTGGGACGGGCATAAGTTATGAGATGAACGGTCTATGGTGTGAGGTGTTGATTTACAAGGGTTATACAGTATTTTCTGCATTTATAGGGAAACCTGCACAATTTCATAAATGCATTAATAAAAAAGTAATACTATACATAAAATTAAAATCTATCAGATACTCGATATATTCAGGAAATATATTTTCCATCCCTAGATGTTCCGTCAAAAAACCAACCCTGCTAAAATGGTGGGTTGTATATATTTTGTTCTGACGTCTTAAAAAAAACCTGATGGTAAACTTGCAGCGATTTGTTTCTCTTTCAGAAATTTACTGCTGTGGAGGTTTGAAGGTGGATCATCTTGCATTGCTTAGCCACCAGTGAAGTGCAGCTCATGCTCTTCAGTCATGCCTCATCCTGTTAAAGTCGAATCGGCAAATTCACACAGTGTAGATAATCCAAAACGGTCATTGGATGTACCTACTGCCCCACCTCGGAAAATTTCTGGTCAGACCCGCAAGTCGTCGACTGGCTCTGAGACTTCTGCTGAAATTGCTGCACTGCTTAGTTCGTCCACACACATTCGAGTCTTGGCATTAGAAGATGGTGAGCATAAGGAGAGTACCGTCTTTCGAATGCAAAAAGGTATGGTTCATTCTTATTGTAAATGTAGGCAAGGTTCAGATCGCAGTTTATCCCCACAAAATTTTCATTTATAGGTGCAGTTTGGATGAGTCTCTTGAAAGGAAAATGCCTTTTGTTTACCTTTTAACAAAGTACACCAGTGGTCCTAAGTTCAAAAGCGTTGTCCCAACAACCATTGACGGCTATGGTGACGGTCATTTCAGTTGGTAGCCTTCGGTGGATGTTAGCCTATCACTATACTTAGTTTGGTACTTCCCTAAAACTGGTAGAGCCGCACAACACACTGCATGGCAGCATGTGTCACAACAATGTTGTTACTGTCTTTGCAGTCTGGGCACGAAACTGCAAAATAGTTAGTACCATTTCCCAACACTTTCCCTCTGACCGCTCCTCCCCCAAGCTCCATCAGAACCCAAGCAATTTCTCCTCTCCCCAGCAATCGCGCACGTTTCCCACCTCCTTCACGCTGGAAAACTTCTCTGGATTTTCTCGTTGGTATTTTTATTCTGAAACGAGGAAGCCCGTGCTACGCATGGCTGGTCTCAGGTGCACCGTTTGCAACATTAGTACGATTTGGTTGCTTATGTGTAACAGGTATGTCCTTGTTTCGCCTGATTGTTTCTTCAATCCAATTTTGCGCACCTTAGCTAAAAATGCTGATTTTCGTTCTTGTTGCTCACACAATCGGAGCATCCTGTGGCTCATCACAGGATGCAGTTTAAAAATTAGCGTCTTCAACCATTGTTGCTTGAAACAATTGTTCGTTGGCTAACGTTTTAGTTCCTTACTGAAGTTCGTTCTATGCACCCTTTGTAACACTGGTACTGTTTCAGGGTTCAGATAAGACGTGGAAAACCTTGAACCTGGAAATCTCAAGGAAAATTAAAATGGACCCAAAATCACAGGGAAATGTCAGGGAAAACAATTTTTTTTTTTTAATTCGGGGAAATGACAGGGAAATTTGAAAAATGCCTTTGTGTCTGATCTGTAAGTTCCATTGAATTAGCAGATCAGAAACAATCCTGGCCTAGTAGCCAATATATTAATTTGTGCTTTAATATGTTCAGCATTTTAGACATAACTTCAAACACCAAAACTTAAGACTAGTGCCAATATCTGGTGAAAATGCGCTTAGTCCCATCTGGATTAGTCTCTTAAACACCTATTTTCTGGAGGTGTTGGAATATTTTGGTACAAATATTAATAAAAAACATTAGCTAGAGCTTGTTTCCCTAACTAAACATCTTGTAAACACCTGGAAATTGCCATTGGAAGCACCTGGAAAACCTGGAAATGTCAGGGAAATTAAAATATTGTCTGAACCCTGTGTTTGGTCGCTCGTGTATGTCCTGTAACGGCGGACGCTACGACGGCTTAGGTGCTTGTAACGCCCCCGGTTTCCCTGGTGTACGTG
The DNA here is from genome assembly GCA_023313725.1 of Lithobius niger. Taxonomy (NCBI): domain Eukaryota; kingdom Metazoa; phylum Arthropoda; class Chilopoda; order Lithobiomorpha; family Lithobiidae; genus Lithobius; species Lithobius niger. The sequence goes on along the minus strand of JAHWFP010202664.1, from coordinate 25,823 downwards.
GAGTTTCAGCTTGAGGTTAATCGGTGTTAATGACGACTTTTTACGTTATTCAACACAGCGTGGACACTGTCCCAGCATGGGGGATGAAGCGCCGGTCCTCATTAAAGGGGCCTAACCTTAAACTGTCGGTATCGCTGCCACCAACGGTGGATTTAATTGTTTAACTAGCTAAAATCTAAAGATGGGCTACATATTTAATTTTACACTAAAATACAATTAATCAATTCTAGCAAACGACTGAAGCTTAAAACTCCTGGTTTTATTTTTGCGACAGAGAATGAAAGTACACTTTACATTATAGTTTGCTTCCGTGAAAGCTTTTGAATTAAATTAATTAAAAGCAACAAGTTTGAATATACACTTAGTATTTCACAAAATCAGACAAACACACTTGGTTTGAATAAAAAGTTAAATTTTCACAATAGAAAAAGTAATATTAGGTGCTCCCGGAGACACCCACAAGACTCAACAGCCGCAACTGATAAAAGTCTGACATTATGTTTCTACATGATCAACCGTCCAGTTATGTTTCTAAGTTTTCCAAGTACAAAAAGATCAACCTCCCTTAGTTCCCTCGAGAACTGTTCTAAGTTATAAAAAGCCCGGCAATTTTATACTTGGGCATCAGTGTGTTTCAATTTGACTTCCACAAAGATCAAACCGTCAAGTAGTTTAAGTTAAAATTACATTTAAAATAAACTGGAAAATGTCTCCAGCTAGAGAGTTAAAGTTACAATTAAACTAAAATTTAGAATATGGGGGTCCTAAATTAAACTTTCAAAAGCTAAACTATAACATACGAACCACTACCATCGTGCCCGGCATGGCATTCTCCGGACATGGCGTCTCCACTCCCGACTGGTGTGACCGGTCTCTAGCTTGAGATCTGTGAGCTGTGCTAACTATGCATTCTGGGGCTGGGGTTTTATGCACATAACTGGAAGTAAGCGCGGACTCGCGGGGTAGCTACGGGGGTCTAATTGGCTGAGGGCCTCGAGAACAGTGGAAAGTGGGAGAAGTCGGATGAACAAAGGAACTGGGTGCAGAGCCGTTTGAAGGAGTAGGGATGGAAAAGACAGGCCTGTTTTGAGTTTTACTCAATTGAACTTTCGGAAATAGGCCTTTATTTTGAATTATTGGCTACGGATTCCATATTTACATGATTGCAACGTGATTTGGCTCTTGTTAAAGCTTATTACTTGGCTTTGGGTAATGCATAGAACATTACTATTAAATTAAACAAGCTTTAACGGTAAACTGCAGTGTTAAACACCACAACTAGTTTTGGCTGGGGAGTAAATTCATACTAAAAACACGGAAAAAAGGCTGGTTTTTAGAAAGGGACCGTAAACCCTGACGTTATGGGGGTGGGGGGTCATTGTTCATGGTACCGCCTCCATAAATTCTCAAAGCTTAAGGTTAGTCATTAAGTTTAGAACTATAAATTTCGAATGGGGTTTCCAAAAGTTACTTTCTAAGCTAATACTAGTTATACGAACCAACTACCTTTGCCCGGCATGGCAACATTCGGACGGGACATCTCCTATACCAACTGGCGTAGTCACCTCTGGCTTTGAGATCTGCTAAGCGTGTGCTAACGAATGCCTCCTGGGGCTGGGGTTATATACACATTACCGGAAGTTGGCGCGGACGCCGAGGATAGCTACGGGGGTCTGATTGGCTGAGGGCCTTGAGAACAATAGAAAAGTCGGCAGCGCAAAGGATTTTTCGCTTGGCGCCGTTTGAAGGAATAACTATGGTCTGCATGATAAAGAGAGGCCGGTAGAGTTAAACTCATTGTTTGGAACGTGAATAAGGCCTTTAATTACTACGGATGGTTTTCTTATTTGACCACGATGTTAAGCATCGCGACTATTGAAGGAATGATCTCAAATTCGGTTATTAACATTGGGGAGCCAGGTTTACTTTAGGAAATGGGTTGCCAAGTCGGTTTTGCTACGGACAACGAAGTACAAACAGAAAAGACGTGTACGCAAAATACGTAGGACGAAATGTTGCCTAAGCTCCGGTAGTTGGGATGGCAAAAGATTACGTTAAATATTTCATAAAAGCAAAGTTTAAAAGTACCAGCAAGATACTAAAACTCATTTAAATAGTTTCAATCACTATTTGCAGCTGCAGATAATTGGTTTTGGCAGTTGGAAATTTCTCAAAAGTATTCAAGATCGTCACCGTAAATAAACTTAAGAAATATCAAAACAAAGTATCTGTACATTTATTAGGGAGGTTAAGTACCTTCGTAGAGGAAGCTCCTCCCTCTAAAACACTAAACTAATGTTTTCAGCTTTATGCTTAAGTAAAAATAAAAGCAAATACAAATTTATACAAGTGGCGAAAATGGCGTCTCGTGCGCTACGATGATTTTACGGCATCAGTTTCGTGCGTTTTTCTTAAGGATGCTGTGAAAGTTCTATAAGGAATTTTCGTGTTCTGTTTGCGGGGGAAAACAGAAAGTTCATGGCTATTAAGAGCTGTTTAGATGAGATGGATTGCTTCATTTTCTTGGAAGATGCAGGCGTTTGAATTTCGGGGTTTTTCACGGCTGGGAGCCGAGAAAAAAGTGTTCATTGCCGTAAACTAAGTTTTACCCTCAGGTTTTTGATGGTTTGAGGCGAGGTCTCCTCTCAAATCTAGTGAAGAACGGGCCATCTTTACATAAGTCCTGTTTTCACACATCGGCATATTGTACATCTCTTTGCATTTGTATGCGACTAGCTCTTGAAGTGTTACCATTAGGCACATCTGGCTTTGAAGTCCAAACAGGCTCACCGAGTGCCCCTTTTCTCGTCCATCCTCAGTGACATGGATCTTAAAGGTGTGTGTGAGACAGTTTCTCCACACGAAGCATTGTAGCATAGCGCTTTTGAGATGATAGAATAGTGCATCAGAAGTAGGTGGTCTCTTGTCTATTGGCCTATTAAGTTGGGTGAAAAGAAGTCTTCTTGCTTCATTTACATTTTCTGCAGGACTTGCAGCATGGTACATCAAGACAACAAAACGTTGAACTGTTAAAAAGATGTTACTATCGTACGAGACATTTTGTGGCATGGTCGAACACTCTTCAAAAGCTCTATTAACCTCTCTAATGGACATCCATGTTTTCCATGCACTAATCTTGCCAATACCAGCAAAACTTGGGACAGGTATCAAAACACTAGATTTCACATCTACCCTGGCTCCTGCATCTCTTGACTGTCTAGTATCTGTCATCAAACTTCCTTCTAAGTTTTGATCAAACACAATATCTACCCTAGCCACAGTCCTTAGCCTCGTTTGAATGTTGGATTGAACAACAGTCACAGTACTGTTGAAATGTTCTGCTTGGTTGTGGTGCCAACATATGAATAAGTGCAGCTCCGTCAATAAGGGTGGATACTTCAGGCTCAAGAAATACCTCCTCAGCCAATTTGCAAGATTCCATTATGCAAATAACTAATCAGACTTCTTTGATGGCTTCCTCAATTTTCCAAGTTCAGAAATGGAAGATGGGCAAGAGCTATTCTTATAAGCAAAAAACTTTAACATCTCCTTGTCTGGTTTGACTAGAAATGTAGAGTTTACAGAAGAGGTAGCTGTCCTTCCGTAAATCAACAATTTTTTGTTTATCCTTTGATTTTACAGAAATTCTCTTTTGGCTCATGAGAGGAAAGTTGTTGCGTTTGATTAACGTCATGAATGGAAGACTTCAGTAACATCAAACGATCCTTTACATTGGTTTCAAATTGATCTTTTCTTTTTTCATAGGCATCCATGACAGATGACTGAGCATCTTCTGACAGAATTATGTGACTGTAGTTAGCTCCTTATCTATAAAAGGATTACCATGTTCCTTAAATACTTTGATAAGATTAGTTACGTCTCTTTGAAACCTTTGGTGTCTTCTTGATGTTTGTCTGACCTGGTGTCATTTAGTTTTACAACGTCCTCATACTCTGTAACCATTCGAGATATTTCCAGGTCTCCTATCATCCAGTTATGAAGTCCTTTTTCGCGACTCAAAAGTGACAAAAGTCGATGTACTCATCTTCACCAGTTTATTGTTTTGTTCGTGAATTTGATCATGAGCCATTCTAGAAAAGCTTCTTGTTGTTTTGCAGCCAGAGAATTTTCTTTTTCAATTCACGATAAACATATGGGTGAAGTTCTGGAAGTTGCTTTAAGTTGTGTTAATAAACAGGCAACCAGCGCGCATAGTTTACATGGTCGAGAGAAAACATCCAAGGACAAATACTTTCTATTGATGTAACAAACACAATGAAATTGCCTTGACGTATGCTGCGAACAAACTCCAAAAGTAGTAATTCCAGGTACATCATTGTTGTCCAGTATTTAAACTGAGGTGACTCTACTTTTCGTCTTGGTCATCACATCTGTTTTGATATGCACGTTCTAAAAGGATCTGAAGAGCAGCTACAGTGACTTCATGAGCATACCAACTTCTCTTGACATGTGACGATTTAAGAATACCTTCTGCCCTACCTGATGTTGTAATTCCAGCTTCTAAATTATCAGCCCACCCACTTCACCAACCGCCATCTCAATATGAAGTCCTAGCATGATAAACATTTTGACTTTTCCATAATAACCTGGCATCATTCATTGTAGCGACTTTAACAAAGCATAAACAGGTTATCGGCCGTTATGACTGGACACTGGTCAGGGTTGATCTTGTGTATGATTGTGGTTACAATTTTCATTGCATGCCTGACCACTGAAGGCGAGTTTACATCATGTTTTAGTACTGGAAGCAAAATAGATTTACACTTTGCCTTCTCTCTATCCTGGGTTTCGCATTCTTTTCGGGAATAGTATGCTGCCCATGGGATGACATCTTCACATTCGCCAATGGCTCTTTGTGTGTTAACCCATTCTTGTAATTCTGGCGATGTTTCACCAGAGCATGTTGGTTCAACTTCACTTTTTGGTTTTGGTGTTGGAGGAAGTGTAGTGTCTTCAGGTAGACTGAAACTAGAACTCCCATCTGTTCCTGCCAAATGTAGGTGAGTTGTAGCAGGAATAGTCTGTTTATTGAATGGGAACTGTATTAGTGATATAGTGGTACCATGGAAAGACTCAAGAGATGTGTTAGATGACGTGTTGTGATCCACGTTGTCAATAACAGCACATGTAAAAACCTCGTGAACGGCATTCGGTGGACAAACTATACCTCCTAGCTGGTGGAAGTGCTCACATACAGAACTCGTAACAGTTTATCAGATGGTGCACTCTCTTGTATGAAGCACTTAACCCTAGGTGGAGGAGCTTGTCTATCATGTCTGGCCCACCATTATGATTATGCACCAAAGCCCAATGTACAGCAGTAAAGGCATTTCTCGCTGAAGTGGATGACATGTTGGATTTATGGCTTGCTTTCTTACGCTTTTTACGCTATTAAATCTCACTAGTTGAGCGATGCTTACAGCTGCACTTGGAATATTATTCTGGTCTTCATCTGTTTCTTCCTCAACATTCAGATGTTTTCCTGTGGTAGGGCCGTCTAAAAGAATTTGAAAGAACTGGGATTTCTGAGAAACAGTCGTTTTACCAGTGAATGCTCCGTCAAAAGATCCTTCATATTTAGGATAGTTTACAAACATATCTTCTCATAGAATTTTGGCTACCCTGGCTAAACACATACCAACACTCATAAAGTTATTTTCATAAGCATCATGGATTGCGTTGTGGACATCGCCTTCAAAAGAAAGGACAATTTCTCTACCTACTTTATGCTCTCGTAAACCTGGTATGAAGGTCATCAACTGTTTTTTCAATCGGCTATGTTTGTATATATTCTCCTGGAAACCCTAATTCTTGCAGTCTTTCTTGCATAAGGCTAACAAGGATCTTTAAACGGAAAACCGGAGCTATTTTACTATATAAATACGTGTTTTGAATGCATGTGACAAGCTCATTAAGGACAGAGCCCTAAGAAATTGAAGACGGATTGTGAGAAGGTTTCTGACTTGCTCTGTTTAAACTACTTGCTTTTTGTTAAAAACTTGCAATAGCAGTGTTTGGATATTTCGCTTCGAAAGCAATGAGATCTGTAGTGGACAGTTTTCTATGAAGTTTCTCATCTTGAAGAGCTACTGCATTCTCGTAAATAGTTGGACCGATTCCAAGTGTTGTAGCTGACATCAGTTTTTCACTTTCCTCTCCCTCGCAGAAGATGCATGTTAACTTGATGTCAACCATGGTACTCAGTAATCTTGTTCTACGTTCTCCACTGCAGCTACCAGACGTAGTAGAGGACACATCGTCTAAACAATCCTCTGTTTTGGTTGATTGATCTGCTGATGCATTGTCTGTTTCTACTTCAGTTTTTCTCTTCTTGGAAAGTCTCAACTTTTTGGCTATTAAAGTCTGACAACACAATTTGTGGTAGCTGGCATTGGATGTTATCAAGGTCTGAAGCAAGTTTTCAATTCGTAGGTGGGAAGGAATGGAGCTAAACACGACATACTCTTGTAAATTTTGAACTAATGATTTGTATCCATCTGTAGGTGTTACAAGCGGATCTTGAGATACCTGTTGGCAAAAAATGCATCTGTCCCATTTGATATCTGGAAGTATAAAGCTTTCATCAAGTAACTTAATGCCTCTTTTAAAAGCCATTAGAAGTTTTCTTTATACATTTCATGAAATCAAAGAAAACATGAATTAGGTATGAATGTGACATTAGTCCATTACAATTTAGTTACCACTTTTAAAATAAAGAATAATGGCAAGTTCTCAGCTAATACGAAACTAAAACTAGTTATTTAGTGAACAAACGGTTTGGCAACGTGTCTATTTGTTCAAGTTTATAATACGATACATACAATTGTTCTGTCTATGATGTGCTATCTTGGTGTCCACTCTTATGCAAAATAAATAAAACCCACTGCAGATAATTAAAAGTGCCTGAAACCTTTCTTACAGACCGTTAAATATGAGCAGTTGTTTCAGTGATACCATATAATAACCCTGGTATATGCATTTCTTAAAAGATTTTGCCTTTTTTTGTGTTCCTACGCAGATAAAATAAAAACCAATACACTTACAATCAAAACGTATAAGACATTTATGAAAGCGCATTAAACGCCCTTTCTAACCGTTTTTTGAACATTAAAATCGGATGCCTGGTTCCCGAGATATCACTGTTTAAAGGTATTAGTGTAGCGCAGCATGGCGGCCATTTTGATGACGTCATAACACGTTGTTCTGAGGGTTTGTGGGAGTGTCTCCCGGCAGATTTTCAACATTCAATACATAAATAACTTTCATGCAAACTTTGGTACTGGTAGCCGGAAGTGCCCTTTTTTGCTAGTTAATGTTGCTAATTCCATACACTATTTGCAGTGTAATATTTTTTGTTTGTCGGCCGCAATTCATATGAAAAATTTCCACAACGATCAATTTTAACTTCCAAATTAAACGTTAAACGTTCCCAGTTAATGCGTTATAGCATCCAACTAGGCTAGTTTGTTTAACCGCATTTATGCTTTTATTATACTTTTACCCCCCCCCAGAAACGCTACCATATGTCCAAGTAATTAGACATCGGCATTCTACCGGACACAAATTTTCAGTGTATATGTTTTAGTTCTTTTCTGGACCCGACTGAGACTACCGAATGCTACTGATAGCTTGATCTATTAAAAACCAAAAGATATTTATAAAAGATCTGTTTAACCCAATCCGAAAGTCAAACTGTGCTAGAAACTTCGAATCCTCAATTTCACCCCCCTCTCCAGCCAAAACTAGTTGTGGTGTATAACACTGCAGTTTACAATTAAAGCTTATTGAATTTAATAGTAATGCTTTCTGCATTACCCAAAGCCAAGTATTAAGCTTTAACCAGAGCCTATTCACGTTGCAAGCTTGTAAATATGAATTCCATAGCCAATAACTCAAAGTAAAGGCCTATTTCCCAAAGTTCAATTGAGTAAAACTCAAACAGGCCTATCTTTATCATCCCTACTCCTTCAAACGGCTCTGCACCCAGTTCCTTTGTTCAACCGACTTCTCCTCCCACTTTCTATTGTTGTAACGGCGGGTGCTACGACGGGGTAGGTGCTTGTAGCATCGCCGGTCGCCTGGTGAAACTGGATCTTGCTATTTCTCACTACGTGTTGCTTTCGAATACTTTTTCGGTTAAACAGCACAACTGCTACTGTCCCGATGTAGGGAATGGAGCATTGAAGTCCTAATCTAAGACCTGACTAGTGAATAAATAGCGGGTAACACTGCCACCAAGGTAGGAAAAGGCTAGCTAAGTTAAACTTTAAAGAGAATTATCTTATTGATTAACTTCTAGCAAATAACTAGCGAACAAACCGACGGATGTTAAAAAAACTCCTGGTTTCTTTGTTGCCAAAACATCTTAACCTGATAATTTAGCATTACATTCCTCGAATGTGATGTTCCCCTGGAGGTTTCTTCCGGTGCGCAGCCGCCTGCTTGCATGCCCCAACCGCGCATGCGCGTGGTAGTCCTCCCTTATAAAAGCGACAGCGTGCACGCTAACGGCATTCATTTTCCTCCAGAGGTGTCTCCACGCCACCTTGCGCCGCTGTTCCCCAGTTTTCGTACGGAAAATTGGATTCTGACCGAAGATGGCCGCCGCTTCCGAAGCTCCCGCTTCGCTCGCCGCTCCCTCTCATGCTCTCCTTCGTCCGCAACCTGCTGGCTTCTCCTTAGGCAATCGCTGGATCTCCGCCCTCGACCTCGCCGCCGTTGGCCCGATCCCTGCCGCCTCCGTCACTGAAGCTCCTCTTGCAAGCATCAACGCCTTCTCGGACTCTCCCTTGCAACCCGGCCAGCGCACTCCGCCAGCCGAACCTTTGGACTAATCAGCTCTTCGAGTGGATTTTCTACGGGCGAAAGACGTCTATCGTTAAGCCAAGAAGTCCCTCCAACGGGCTACGGCCACTCACTCTCCAGCCCGCAACTCTCCTTTGGACCTGTCGTCCATCTCTTCCCGGATTAGTCGAAGCGTCTCCCGCAGCGAAGTTCGGCACATCGTCCAGGAAACGGTCCGTGTGATGCAAGACAATCCCATGCCGCCTCCCTCCTGCATGTCAGTCTGCCCGACACGCCCGCACACAAGCGTGGATTACATCTGTCTCCAGCCGGGACTCAGCCAAGCGCGGCTCAACGCCGGCAGCCAGAAGAGACACAAGTCATCTTCTCCCTCTCGTCCGCAAGCTCCCTCTTCTGCCGTCCCCTCGGCAACTACCGTAGCTCCGCAGCCAGCCATCCCTCCCTCGTCCGGCAAGAAAATCCACTTCCCGGACGACGACGCCGAGGACCAAGTCTTCCCGCTAGCTGCGCTTCTCAAGACTGTCGAAGATACCGTTCCCGACTGCTTCCTCTTCAAGCCCTTACAATCACCCGACGCTCCGGCCGTCAACCGTGGGCTGAAAACCGGCTTTGGCTTTGCCCTTCGAGACAAAGACGACAAACCCCGCAACCTTCTCGGGGAATCCACCACGCTGCTAACCTGCCTCCTCCGCAACGAAGGCTCCCTACTCGGCAAAGGCGATCCTCTCGTCCTCGACAAGGAACCACCTCCTCCCCGTCCAGGCCGTGAAAACAGCTTCTTTCGGCCGTTGGGTGACGGCGCCACAAACACGATCAACTTTGCTACCTACCCGGAATGCGAATTCTTATGCAGCGAGGTAAAGATGGATTTCGGCACCGCTCTTTCCATCCCGAAGAAAGCCGACATCCCAACTTTCGTCCTGTACGAGAACGACAAATGCCTCCGGCTAAGCCTGCGTGCCGCTTCCCAAGCCGACGTCCTCAACACTGCGGTGAACGCCCTGTGCGAAAGATTGTCCTCGGACGCAAGCCCCGAAGAAATCCGCAATCTTTCGTCCCTAATAATGCAGCTCTTTCAGAAGGCGAGCTTCGCCACATATCGCTCCTTCAACTGGGCCACAAGAGCCCTTTTCAACAATACTCTACTCCTCCGGGGCATTACTCTTTCGTCCGCAAACAACCTAAACGTCTCCACGATGCACCGACTCCGCAACCAGCCCATCCACGAGACGGACACGCTCTTCCAGGGCCTCATCCCGACTCTCACCCCGCACCTTGACATCGCTAGAAAACCCAAGCCATACAAGCAAATCTCTTCTTCCTCTCGTCCGGCCTCAAGGAATAAACAGCCCAACCCTCGCCCTTCCCTGGACAACTGGATCAGGACGCCTGGCCCCTCGCAGTCCCCGCGCCAAAGACTCTCGTCCGAAAAACCTGCAGCCCTTTCGGCCCCACCAGCCTCGGTCTCTCCCCGGCCAACACAAGCAGAAACGAGCCGCCACGCCAGATCGTCGTAGCCGCCACTCGTCACCAGGGGGCAAAACCAACTCTCGTACGAATCAACAATGACGCATTCCACCCATCCTGCCTTCCAGTTGGTGCAAGACTAAGATTCTTCCTCCCAGCCTGGCTACATTTAACGGGGAACCCAGAAGTCCTTTCTATCATCAAACACGGCTTTCGCCCAGACTTTCTGTCAAACCCACCGCTCCTTCCATCACAGCCATGGGATTTCTCCCAGCCACCAACTCCACAACTTTTGTTCGAAGTTTCCGAACTCCTGCGGAAGAATGCAATAAGGGTATGCCGCAAGCCAGGCTCCCGGGCTTCTACAGCTCCATCTTCGCCCGACCAAAGAAGTCAGGAGGCTCCTGCTTGATTTTCAACATGAAACCCCTCAACAAATTCATCTCAAACGACCATTTCAAAATGGAAACTCTCGAATCCATCCGTCTTTCGTTCAAACAGAACGACTGGACAATCTCCATCGACCTGGAAGACGCTTATCTCCATGTCCCGCTCCATCCGGCCATCACGCACCTTTCGTTTCATCTACAACCGAAAGGTCTACGAATTCCGTTGTCTTCTCTTCGGCCTGAATGCAGCCCCCAGAATTTTTACATTGGTTCTCAAACCAATACTGGCTCATCTACACCAAAACGAGATTCAAGCCAACGCCTACTTGGACGACTGGGCCTTAACAACCTGGACCCTCTCACACTATTACAAAACAAGGACAAGACCATTTCCCTGCTAAATCAACTGGGCTTCGGAATAAACTACACAAAATCCCGCCTGATACCAGCACAAGTCTTCACCTTCCTAGGGGCCTCTTTCGACCTCCACTCAGCAAGAATTGCCCCCTCCCCGGAAAGGATAGAAGACCTCCTTCTCCACATCCGCCACTTTCGGTCGAAAACAAGCTTCTTTCCTCGAGAACTAAACTCGCTCATCGGGAAGATGGACGCAATGGCGAATCTCGTCCCCTACGGTCGTTGGATGGTAAGACCTTTTCACCACCACCGCATAGACAACCAGGCAATCAATCAAGACCTCCCGGACAAGCAAGTCCCCTTCAGTCCCAACTTTCCGAGGGACTCCCTTCTGTGTGGTGGTCCAATGTCACCAATCTCACACAGACGCAACCCCTCCACGAACCACATCCCGAGCTGCTCCTCTTCACGGACGCTTCGAGAACCGGCTGGGGTGCCCACCTGGGCACACAAGAAACGTCAGGCCTTTGGCCGTCAACCTGCACGGACCACATCAACACCCTCGAACTTCGAGCAATTTTACTCGCTCTCTGACACTTTCTTCCCCGAAATCAAGAACAAGACAATCCAAGTCCAATCCGACAACACGTCTGCCCTGGCCTACATAAGGAAAGAAGGTGGAACAAAATCCAGATCTCTCCAACATCGGAAATATTCAACCTCTGCATACCGCACATCACACTCCTTCCTCTCCACATTCCAGGCAACAGGAATGTGATCGCCGACTCCCTATCACGTCGGAAACCTCCAACGGGCGAATGGTGCCTCAAGAAATCCATCTGCGAATCTCTCTTCACCATCTGGGGCACTCCGATGATAGACCTGTTCGCCACGAGGCACAATGCCAGACTTCCCCTCTTCTTAAGCCCGATTCTGGACGAAAGTGCAGTAGCAGTAGACGCCCTGACGTTCCCTTGGGACAACCTATTCGCCTACCTCTTCCCTCCCTTCAAGCTCCTCCCTCAAGTTGTCCTAAGAATCCAGGAAAGCCAGAGCTTGTTTCTGCTCATAGCCCCCCTCTGGCCATCGGCAGCATGGTTCCCACTCCTTCTAGAACTTCTAGTCGACACTCCCAAGAAGTCTACCCCCTCAACCAGATCTTCTGTCCCAACAGAAGGGAACAAAGCTACACCCGAACGTATCCAACCTCAACCTACACGGGTGGCTGCTATCATCAAACTCCTCAAAAAGGCAGGAATTCATCAAGAAGAGGCCAAACGCATCGCCTCAAAGGCAACAAGGGACTCCACTAACCGGATGTACGACAGCCACTGGTCAAAATGGATTCGTTGGTGTATCACAAAACAAGCTAATCCTATCAACCCACCTCTTCCCACCCTGCTAAACTTCTTCAGAGATTTGTTTAACATCGACAAACTCAAAGGCTCTACAATCCTAGTCTACCGTTCTGCTCTAAACACAGTTTTCAAAGCCGCCAACAACACGAACCTACTTGACGACTACCGTATCTCAGCCCTTCTTCGCTCATACGAAAACGAAAGACCCACTACCAGAAGAACGATAACAGACTGGGACCTTTCACTCGTCCTCCAGTCCCTAATGGGCGAACCATATGAACCCGTACAGGACACCTCCCTTCACCTCATGACCCGTAAGACGGTCTTTCTAGTCACGTTAGCCGCCAGTCTAGGTTCTGAAATCCAAGCCCTCTCAGCAGATCCTGCATACTGCATCTTTGGCCCCAACTTCTGTCATTCTATATCCAAGATCAACATTCAGAGCCAAAACACAGAAACCTTCGGAACCACCGAAACCAATCACCTTTCCTGCTCTATCCACCCTAGTCGGAAACGAACCAGAACGCCTTCTATGTCCAGTCTGAGCCCTACGCTTCCACCTAGCCCGGACTGGTCATGAAGACATCCGCCGTGGAAGAAACCAACTCTTCCTCCTAGTCGATCCCCAATCTGGTGAAACATCGCCAGCCATGGTATCGAGATGGATTAAGAAAACAATCGAAGCAGCCTACGAAAAAACTCCGAATGAGAGCATGAGAGTGACGGCGCACGAAGTGAGAGCTGTCTCCACATCATGGGCCCACCACAACGCTGTCCCAATAGAAGAGAACCTGGCAGCAGCATTCTGGCGCCACCAGACTACCTTCACCTCCCACTACCTTAGGGATATGTCAAGAGAAGAATCAGGACTACACCGGCTGGGACCGATTGTCGCAGCCAGAACCGTGGTCAACCCCTCATTAAGCACTCAGAACACAGACGCAAGCCATCCATGAAGGAAGCAAGCCATCCAGATGTAAGTAAGTCATCCAGGAGGAAGCAAGACCCAAACAACGGTCCTTTTCAGGGCCACCAAATCCTACGAAAGAGACCAACCTCCTGTTTTCATCCGTTCTGTATAAAGTGCAAATTTTTTCTCTAACAGATAAAAAGTTTTTGGGGGGGGAACACCTGCTTGCACCCCGGGGTGCCCGTCAGGACGGTGCCCGCCACCGAAAGTGTCGAGGTCTGCTGATAATGCTAAATTATCAGGTTAAGATGTTTTGGCAACAAAAAAAGAACATTATGCCGGCCCCAGACGGCTAAAAATGGTTTCTTTGTGCCTAAAACATACTTAACCTAACTCCCCGCCCTGCCTCCCCTCTCGAGTCACCGCCTGACAAATTGAGAGTAAAATGAATGCCGTTAGCATGCACGCTGTCGCTTTTATAAGGGAGGACTACCACGCGCATGCGTGGTATTCGGCATGCAAGTAGGCGGCTGCGCACCGGAAGAAACCTCCAGGGGAACATCACATTCGAGGAATGTAATGCTAAATCATCAGGTTTAGTATGTTTTAGGAACAAAGAAACAATTTTTAGCCGGCTGGGGCCGGCAAAATGTTTTTATTTTAAACAAACATGAAGAAAATATCGCACTACATTTACATTTGGTAACTTTACACCTAGTTTAGGTTATAAAATACATGGAGAATTTACATTAAATTCAAACTTGAACAACGCTATGTTCACAAAACCAATTTCAAATAGAAACAGTGAGTTTTGTTAGGCACAAGGGGATTTCGCAAAAGAGCCCTCTAAATTGCAAACAGCCTCGTCTGTGTAGTAATAGTAGACCTGTAGGTTAGTTATTTTTCTACGTGTAACAGCAAAGCATTAAACCTCCCAGAGTTGCTGTTAAGTCAACTCCTTAAATTATAGAAGCCTCGGCTACATATAAAGTAGATCCGAGCGTTTAATCGATGGAAACCCCACAAAGATCAAACCGTCCTTTATTTACATTAAACTGTGTTTAAAGAAACGAAAAATAAAGCTGGTTTTTTAGTAAGGGACCGTGAACCCTTGAATTACGGCCGCCAACGTCCGAAATGCCGTTTGGCTTGACGCACCATAAAATTAACTACTAAAGCTACGAGGTTAAGTTTACAATTAAACTATAAAATTTGACGTATAGTCCAAAAAAAACTTTTAAAGTTAAACTAAGTTGAAATACGAACCACTACTTTTGCCCGGCATGGCAACAATCGGACCGCGGCATCTCCACTCCCGACCGGCGTAGCGACCTCTAGCTTTGAGAATCCTGAGCTGTGCTAACGAAATTCTCCTGGGTCTGGGTATTTATGCTTTCTGCTTGGCAGGAAGGTAGAGGGTTAGCGCGGCCCTGTAGGAGAGCGACGGAGGGGGTGAGTGGGGAAGAGGCGGATGCTTGGAGAAGAGACTGACCAAAATCGGCCGAGCTGTCGCTACCGGAAGTTGGCATGGCAGCGCGGACGGCTAGGGTAGCTGAGCGCTCTGGTTGGATGGGAAATTAAAGGCAATGTTTTGGTTGGACGGGAATTGCGGAGGCTGAATTGACAAAGAGAATTGCCGATTTGAAAACGTTAGAGGCCTGGTTTTGAATGTGCAAGTGAGTTTTCAACTCATAACGTGATTTTTAGGCCTATTAAATAAACTACGATGTTATGCATCGCAACTATTGAAGGAAGGGGGGGGG
>JAHWFP010202664.1:0-10653 GCA_023313725.1 Lithobius niger | reverse complement strand
GGGGGGGATGAAGTGTAATGCACAGAATAAATATTTGACTTTGGGAATGAAACTATTTACAAAGCATGATTTTGTCGCAGGAAAGCTAGTTTGTTTATGTTTTAGAGGTTTGCTACAGTCGGAGTTTGGATGGAGATGCTATAAAAAATAGACATAAAAATATACACTGGGTCCGTAAAAATATACAAACATAAACATTGGAGCTCCGGTGGGTTCATGGCAAGAAGTTAAGTTTACCAAAATGCATTAAGTGCACAAATCAAAAGATTAAATATTCCAGCTAGTTTTAAAAGGATATATCGCAATTTAGGTTAGTTTTAAACTGGTTTGAACGTCGGACATTTTTCATAAATCAACAAAGTCGTCACCTGTTACAAATAAAAAATATCGTACGTTTTCAACATCTACAACACAACTAAGCTGGAAAAGTGTTTCGGCTTTATGCCTAAAGGAATAATGTACAGTATTTACATTTTTAATGCGAAATCGCCATAAAGACGATTGTTCTTCTGGTGTGGAAGAATACTGCCCTCAGGTTTTTTTTTTCGGTGGTGTTAAGGTGTCCTCACCACGAGCGTCTGATACGAGACCGCGTTTACATTGTTCTCAAGGCCCTCAGCCAACCAGCCCCCTGTAGCTCTCCTGCCCGTCCGAACTTCCGTTATGTGTATAAAACCCCAGCCCCAGGAGGCAATCGTTAGCACAGCTCACATATCTCAAGCTAGAAGGGTCACGCCAGTCGGGAGTGGAGACGCCATGTCCGGAGAATGCCATGCCGGGCACAATGGTCGTGGTTCGTATGTTATAGTTTAGCTCTTGAATGTTCAGTTTAGGACCCCCATATTCTAAATTTTAGTTTAAATGTAAACTTTAACTCTCTAGCTTGTAGAAATTTATGGTGGTGACGCCTGTAGCAGCATCTTAGGTTCTCTCACCCGATAACGTCAGAGTGGTTCTCTTACTAAAAACCAACTTTTCCAGTTTATTTTAAATGGATTTTTAATCTAAACTACTTGAAGGTTTGATCTTTGTGGAAGTCAAATTGAAACACACTGATGCCTAAGTGTAAAATTGCTGGGCTTTTTATGTCTTAGAACAGTTTCTGCGGGAACTAAGGGAGGTTGATCTTTTCGTACTTGGAAAACTTAGGAACATAACTGTACGGTTGATCATGTAGAAACATACTGTCAGATAGACTTTAAATCAGTTGCGGCTTGTAATGGTATATTGTGCTGCGGCATGATTGGAGAGGATACCCGGACTCAAAACATCAAAAACCTCGGGGGAAAAACTAAGTTTTTCTGAAGCTCCACACATCAGGTCCCCCCCCCCCCTGGCCAAAATCCGCCGACTTTGGTTGAAGATTTCGACGAGAAGCTACCCTCCGAATCGGCCAAACATAGAAGATCTTAATAGCCAAGCATCCGATCTTCATTCCTGTGAAAACAGTACATTAAATTTCCTTCTGGTTTGTCTCCTGCATCACTAACAAAAAGTCACCAAACTGGGCCGTAGCGCTCGAACTTCCGGCCGCTGTACAAATGTAATTACTTCTTTTCATGTTTATCCAGGCATAAAGCCAAACTATACTAGCTTAGTTGTGTTCTAGGAGTAGTGTCCTTTAAGGTTCCGAGCTTCACATATATGTTGGATATCAACTGTGTACGATATTTTTTCTTGTTTGTTGGTACCACAAATGCTATGAAAAATGTCCGACTTTTCTTTATCGCCATTCTCTGCTGAGACAAAACTCCACTTATAATTTTCCTATAGCCTTTTACTGAGCTAGTTTATTTAATCCTTTGCCCCGGATCACTGCCTTTGCCTTGCCTTCCATCGGAAACGATTTTAACGCTTGTGAATTGTACTTGTTGTAAATAGTAAGCTGTTGACTCGACCGTGACTACCAACAATCCAAATGCAAAACAAACGATCTATTCCATCAATTAAATTGTTAAAATCCAACTGTGCTTTACACTTCAACCCCTTCCTTCAATAGTTGCGATGCATAACATCGTGGTTTTTTTAATAGGCCTAAAAATCACGTTGTGAGTTGAAAACTCACTTGCACAATCAAAACCCGGCCTCTAACGTTTCCAAGTCGGTAATTCTCTTTGTCAATTTCGCCTCCGCAATTCCCGTCCAACCAAAACACTGTATCCAATTCCCCATCCAACCAGAGCGCTCAGCTACCCTAGCCGTCCGCGCTGTCCTGCCAACTTCCGGTAGTGACAGCTCAGCCGATTGGGGGTCAGTCTCTCTTACTCCAGATGTCCGACTCTTCTTCCCCGCACCCCCCTCCGCTGCTATCCTCGGCGTCCGTGCCAACTTCCGGTAATGTGTATATAACCCCAGCCCTAGAATCAATAGCTAGCACAGCTCACAGACATAAGACAAGTGGTGGTCACGGCCAGTCAGGAGTGGAGATGCCGCGTTCTGATGGTAGCCATGCCGGGCAAAGGAGTGGTCAGTATGTCGTACTAGTTTAAATTGAAAGTTTACTTTTAGGACCCCCATTCTAAATTTTATAGTTTAATTTTAACGTACCTCTTGTATTAGACCTTTGCAGTGGAGTAAATTAAGCCAAACGGCATTTTCGGACTTTACTCGCTGTAACTTCAGAGTGGTTCTCTTCCTAAAAACCAACGTTCCTTTGTTTATTTTAAACCCCGTTTTAACTTAAACGGTAGACAGTGGCTCTTGAGTATTCGGGCGCTCTTTTGCGAAAGAGATATATGTCTAAAGACTAATTGAAACTTCAACGGATGCGAGTTTAGATTAGAGGGTTTTCAGGATTGGGCCCAAAAACTACTTTTTCTAGTTGAAATTGTGTGTATTAATGTAAAAAGCCCGTTGTTGCTTTTTTTGTTCTTGAATTTTCTTGCATGTAAATTCGTTTGCTTTCACGGAAAGCCTTCTTGCTTTAATTCAAAGCTTCTCATGTAAACTAGTAACCAAAATGTAAAGTGCCTTTTTCATTTGTGATTTTTTACTAAAACCAAGAGTTTTTAAAACTTCAAGTATGGTTTCTAGTGTAGATTAATTGCTTGCGTTTAAATAACATGTAGCCCATTTTATTCTAAGCCCCCTTAGCTTTTAAACTTACCCACCGGTGGTGGCAGCCTTAAAGACCAGGTAGAAATACTGGATAGCCTAATTTTATTTAGTTAGGAAAGTTATCTTCACTCCCTCCCGGATTGAGGCCCTACAGAGCTGTTTTAAAACAAAATAGTCGACCAAGTCATTTCTACAAGTAAGAAAGTCAACCATGAGTGCGGAGACGTTACAAGCACCTAGCCCATCGTAGCGTCCGCCGCTACAGGCTGTCAAGTCTTACGGGTGTCTCCGGGAGCACTCAGTATTACTTTTCTAATGTGAAAATTTAAACTTTTATTCAAACACAAGCGTTGTATGTCTGGACTAGTGAATTGCTATTTTGTATATTCCAAACTTGTTGCTTTTAAATCATTGGTATTCAAAAGCTTTCAGAAGCAAATCGTAATGTAAAGTGTTATTTCATTCTGTTGCATAAGTAAAACCAGAGTTTTAAGCTTCAGTCGTTTGCTAGATTGATTAATTGTCTTTTAGTGTAAAATATAAATATGTAGCCCATCTTTAGATTTTAGCTAGTTAAACAGTTAAATCCACCGTTGGTGGCAGCGATACCGACAGTTTAAGGTTAGGCCCCTTTAATTAGCACCGGCACTCCATCCCCCATGCTGGGACAGTTGCCCATGCTGTGTTAATGAACGTAAAAAGTCGTCGTAAACACCGTTGAACCTTAAGCTGAAACTCCACGTACACCAGGGAAACCGGGTTCATTACAAGCACGTAAGCCGTCGTAGCGTCCGCCGTTACAATGTCTTAGCCTCCTCCTCGTCGCCTATTGTAATGTTCCCTCTGGAACTTGTAGGTTCTTAGAAAGAAGGCATTATGCACATAAAATAAGCAGAATAACACTTGCTAAAGGACTTTATTTCCTGTGTGTTGTACAGTTTTATACTTTCCTGTGGTCATGTGATAAACCACAGGATGCAGGGTGGCGACTAGCATGGATAGACTTATTAAACTATTAGTGGTTTAGGTCAGCTGTGAAAGGTTAACATTGTTGGACGCAGCCCTCCCAGCGTGGCTTGCCGCAAATAATGACAAGCCACGACAACCTTGTAAATATTTTTTTTATAAGGCATAAAGCCGCCCAGCTTAGTTTGTGCTAGGGGACGTTCTCCCCCACGTATATGTAGTTGCTGGTTCAATTTTGTTGTTTGAATCCGTTAATCCCGTGTTTTAAAATGCGCAATTAATTCAGGGTTTTGACGAATTTCCACTCCACCGGACAGCTTCTAAGTAGCTTCTCTTTTAAACTAAAATGCAGTTTAGCATTAGCTGGTTGTATATAAACCTATAATCATTGATACTCATTTATATTTACTCCAACCCTTTATTAAACTTAGCTACCTTAGTTGGCTTGAGCTAGGAACGAAAAAATTGATGTTCCTAATTGATGTTCAATGGCAGCGACCATTGAACTTAGTTTAGCTTATAGTAACCTTCAATCAGGACGCCTATAATCTTCACCCCAACTTGGAGTAGAAATGAGCAGTTTCTTACTATCTGCAAATTACTTGCCTTCAGTATTCATGCTAAATTCGCTTAATTTGGCTTTTCCTATGCTCAACAAAAATTTTTTCAAAATTTGACTTCAACGTTAGTTGCATGTTTTCACCGCCAGGCGCGCTGCGCAGTATCACTGCTGCAGCCGCCTGCCTCCGTGGGAATACCCCATTCGCTTTTGAGCACGCGTCGAGGTGAGATCGAGCGTGTGGTTTTTTCCATCTAACAATGGCAGAAAGATAATAATGAACAAGAAGTAGTGGAAACAGGAGATGAAGAAGTGGATAATGTGAATGAAGTGTTAAGAGACGGAGTTTTTCCTTCATGCAAATGCCAAAAGACACCAAAAAACTTACACCCGTTGTGCAGGCGCTGTCGTGGCTGTGATATCGTTAATAACTTATGTGAACTCTGTGAATTGCATAAACCAGCGATGATCAAGAAAATCTTGTACACCTGGCGCCATTCCGATCAAAAGAAGGCGCAGCTCAAAAAGAAAGCAGAAAAGTCAAGTTTAGATGTGCGTTTGGCAGGAATGAGCAAAAACCCCGATGCACCCATTTTTATGAAGGAGTTGGCAAGCGGTACTTCAGGATCGTTAGCTGATTTCTAAGGTTTCGAAACGGGGGAAAAATCCATTTATCCAGAACGATCGTTGGGATCGATGGTAATTGCAGCCAGAGAAACGGCCATTTCAGTAGTAGATTCCCGTGCGGACAAATTGGAGCAAAAGGTGAGCGAAAAAGTGCTTGGCCACGTGGACACAAAAATGAGGGAAATGCAACAGTCATTCCAAACTCAAATAGCAGGACTAATCGCGAGTGTTAATGCATTAATTGCCACTAACACGGCGCAGCAACCAGACTTAGTAACAGACAAAAGACCTCGTGGAGTTAAATGATCTGTCAGTGCAACGAGAGCAACCGCAGACAAAAGGTTCGCCGCGCACGGGAACAAAGGGTTCACCGGCGATCAGAGAAAAGGTGCCAAAACCAAAGGAGGATGAAGTGGTCACGGCACGATCAAATAAGGAGAAAAACACCACGAATGTTCAGTTAAGTAAAAGTGAAGGATCAAATAAGGGGAAAGGTGTTAGAAAACATTCGAAAGTGTTGCCACCCCCGCCCGCTCCCGAGAAAAGGGAAAGCGGACAGGGAAGAGTGTTGTGCAGTGGCAAGATCGCTACACCCGCACCCAAGAAAGGGGTAAGCGGGTGGGCAGGAGATCGTAACACTTCGCAAGGAGCGAACGATATACCGTTGCGTTCGATTGCACAAGTGATTTCTGCAGGTCAAAACAACAGATCGCCGGCGGTGCACAGTTCGCCGGCGATCCGCTATAGCGATGGAGGCGGGCGGCGCTCACCATCGCGTGCACGGAGGGGAGAACAGCGCGAAGACAGTTCGCCAGCGACCCACAGTTCGCGACGGGATGCGAGTGTTTCGCCAGTTCGCAAGGGAAAAGAAGACCAGTGCGCATCACCAAGAACAAGCGATAGGAGCTCGCAGGCACAACAAACTTCACCAATGAGAGTAGTGACACCATACTACAGACATTTGGAAGAGGAAGGAGAGGAACAACATGAGTACTACGATGAAGGAGGCTATGTGGATCATGATGGGGGTCAGTATGATGAGTATGAGGTTCAACAGGAGTATTACCCTCAGGGCAAGGAGAGAAAATGAGATAGAGAGCAGATGACACAGGATTCGCCTGCACAGTTTAGGAAAATACGATTCAAGGAAGACGATATTTTCCAGGAAAGTGGGAGCTTCAGTGAGGAACAACGGAGACAGGAGCAACATTGGAGACGTACAGTCGCCCAAAAGCCTGTGCAAATGGAATCAACAGCCAATGAGGATCCGTTCGAAGAAGGGCCAGGACTAATAAGTTGGAAATCGTTCGCAGGATTCACTTTTAAATATTTAAGAGTCACCCTTTTGCAAACAGGCGGCCCCGGCGGAGTTCAACCCCGACGACCCACCTATGGAAACGTTAGCAAATACAGGCTGTGAAAATAGCCCCGGACCACCTTCCTCAATCGGCGGTCGCTTTTCGACAACTTCTGAACAGTCGCTGACAAGGAAGGACCAACAACCCATCTCGATTGGTAAGCCATTGCCCCCCCATGATCCGAAGTTCGCAAAGTGCTTCTTCACGGCAACAGGAAAAGGGGCACCACCGAAGAAGAGATATGACATTCGTGGAAGCAGAATATTTTCCAGAAAGAATGGATCCGGAACTAGACTCGACCCTAAAATCGCCAGCCTACATTAGGACACCGATACAATTATATGACAACGGTGAGGCGTTATTGAGATGCAGCATCCGGGCAAACTCTCATGCAGAGCTAGCATATTCGGAATCGGTTGCAGCTTTAAAATCTCTGGTGGAAGAGAAGCCCGATCTAAAGGAACACCAAATGGTCAGAGAATGCCTACATCTGATGAAGAGGGCATCATCCTTCCAACAGGACAGCTTGAATTGGTCATCCAGGTTGCTCCTCAACACTGTTTTTCGGAAGAGGGATGCTTTTCTAGAATCCGCCGCCACCATCCCGACAGACGTGGCTAGGCAATTAAGACTTCTCCCTATCCATGGTGCTACGGAATTGTTTGATGACAAACTGCTGCAGTTAGCCCCAGAGCTGAAGGACAAGACAAAGACTCCGACAGTAGCAACCTCGTCAATGAGAGGATTGAGAGGCCGAGGAAGAACCATGATGAGGCCGTACCCGCCGTTCCCGAACCAGGGTCTAGGAATGGGGATACAAGAAGGCAGAGGTGGCAGGGGAAGCATCAGAACCGACCGCAAACCAGAACAGCCCTTTCGAGAGAAGGCCCCATCCCAGAGCAGAGGGAGGGGTGGAATTGGTCAGAGGAAGAAGCCAGAGCAGGGGGAGAGGACGACGACCAGGTGGAAGGTATTGACAGAGTGGAGAGGTTTTACCCCATTCACCGTCGGGTGGGGGGAACACTCTCGAAACACTTGGCAGAGTGGGAAAAAGTAACTTCAGACCCATTCATACTGGAGACACTGAAGAATAAGTACTACCCCCCCTTTTCTTCGTGGCCAAAGTTAACCACCATACCGCCGAGGTGGACAGAACAAGCTACGCCAGGTCTTCAAGAAGAGATTGTGAAGCTGTTGGAAAAAGGCGCATTGGAAATCGCACCGGAGAACACACCGGGATTTTGGAGCCCGGCAAGAGTAATTCCGAAAAAGGGGGGGGGGGCACACGCCTCATTTTCAATCTAAGACGACTCAACGGCCACATCCGCAAAGAAAAATTCAAGATGGAACCATTGGGAAGATCAGAGATGCTTTGCGGAAAGGAGAATTTACGGTAGCGGTAGATCTGGAGGACGCCTATCTACACATTCCCTTGCACAAAAACAGACACCTGTTCAGGTTATGTCACGAAGGGGTCTTATCAGTTTTTGACGCTACCATTTGGCCTCTCAACAGCACCCCAGGTTTTCACGAGAACAATGAAACCGGTTCTAGCGTTACATCAGGAAGGCGTGAAAACTCGTGCTTACCTAGACGACTGGCTGATAAGACACTTCTCGGCAAGCACCCTCATTCAGCAGTTGGAAAGATGTTTGTCCCTCTTTAAGGCACTGGGACTAGGGATCAACACCAAAAAGTCAAGGTTTACCCCGAGTCAACGATTTACGTTTCTAGGGGTGTAGTTCAACCTGGTGAATTGCACCATACGTCCGTCCAGAGAAAGAGTGGAGAAGACAATTTTGGCCTTGAAAAATCTAGACAAGCTTTCGGAAATCTCGCCGAGAGATTTGGTGTCAGTAATAGGCATTCTGGATTCAAATGCAGCGTTGGTGCCAATGGGCCAGTGGAGGGTAAAGCCGATCCACTGGTTCAGGAAAGAGGAATGGTGGCCACAGATCTCGTGGACGGACATCATAAACCTAGAAAACCTGCCGGATCTAAGTTGGTGGAGGGAGACAAGACACCTGCAAGCACGCGGATTGCAACTAAGGGCGACATACGGAAAAAACTGTACTTAGGGCGACAAAGTAAAGAACCAATGAGTTGTCTTTGTATACGTCCGTTTCGTGACGTCAGACAGCCTGTATAGTGTTGCCACCTTTAGACAATAAAGAGAAACTCAAATTCAAGCGATTTAACACAGGAAAAGACCAAAAACACGCCAATGTCGCCATAAGTTAGTGTCGACCTAATTTTTACATTGCGTAGAATGTCACTTAAGGCGACTTGACGTCATTTTCAAGTCTTTTAAACAGTGTGTTTGCAACTTAGGTGGCTCCTTTCGTGCCCTTTAAACATATTGTGTATTCTGACTTAAGTGCACAGCCCTTTAAACGTTGCGTGTTTGGACACTTAGGTGGCTCCAGCCCTTTAAACGGTGTGTGTTTCGGAACTTAAGTAGTCACTTCGTTAGGAGTATTGAAACCATAGTGTGTTTTAGAACTTAGGTGGATCTCGTGACGTAATATTAAGCGCGTGTACATTAAAGTGAACAGATGAAAATTGAGTTAAATCAAGAATTTTTAAACTTAGCGAATCGTTTGTTTAAACAATTAAATATTTAAACAGAAATTTGACTGTTCTATGACGATCAATATTTACTTGAAGTTAGTTCCACACGAAATTACAAGTTGCATAAAGATAACACAATCTAAAATTAAATCTTAATTGAAAATTTAAAAAATAGCGTAAAATGTATGAAAGAAACAATTTTAAAATTTACTTTTAGGGTTTTAATCTAGTTACTTCATGGTTTAGACCGGGTTACTCTGTATTCAGTGTTTTTTTTTTTTTTGTGTGGTTCTTTCAATTGTTATTTTTTAAATATCTTGTCGTGCACAGTGCTTGCTTGCAAGCGATGTTTTCTTTCGTTAATTAGCTGGCCAATTAGTTTGTTGCCACTCGAACATAACCAAACTTCGTTAAACTTTATTAACATCACCGCTCATGCTGCATAAGCAGAAGAAAATAATAAGTTCAAAGACAAATAGGCTAAATAAGTAAAAAAAATTCCTCCTGAAGGGGCGGAAAAAAAGCCCCAAAGACAGTTTGATGTCTTTGTAGTTGTTTCTCCGCCTATCAGGAGACTTTTTTTCCTTGTTTATCCTCGACCGCAAATTAACTGATATTTCATTACTTTAATAGTAGTGAAAATTCGGTAAACTACGAATACCCCCCCCCACCCTGGCAAATCGCTTCTGTTACTTTGGATGGCGTAATAATCCCTTGGAAACAGCTATTGTCGGAGATGTTTAACGATTTACCTTTCAAACTGTGATAACATCAGAAATATTGTTTGATTACCAACGAAATTAATTGTAACATTCCTGGAAACTGCCGTGGGATGCCGTGATGCATGTAGCAAACTTTGAAATATAAGGGTGGTAAGGAATTTAAGAACCGTTTGGCATGAGAATCGGTGGAAAAAAGGACCCAGTTGGGTGGTTCTTTGGCAAATATTTTCATAAAAGTCGCACGGTTTAATTATAATCTGTATAAATTTAGCTTATTGACGGATTTTCAGTCCCCGCGGTTTAGTGGCCTACCGAGTCGTACCTTTAAATTACTAGTAAGTGTATTGTAGTAAGTGTATTGCGAATCAAGGCAACACTGCGATTTTATTTTTCCTGCATAATTGTGACGGAGTGTTGTTTTGCAGTATTTTCTTTATTTAAAATGTGTTACTACTGATCACATCGGTGCCAAATTCAAATCATTGCCTATTAGTTAACAATTTTTTTTGGTATTATTAGCAAACTAGTGTTATTGCATCATTTATAGCTTCCATTTTACAAAAAGGCCTTACAAAACTGGCATCAATGTCATTAATAAGTAACCCACTTTAAAAAAAAATTAAACACAAAATACTCCTCCTTTGTTATTACGCTGGAATAATTAATTGCAGAGTTTTCCCCTTTTCTGCATCGTACGTTCTTACTGTTTCTAAGACTGCCATCATGGTCGCAAATACCTTGATGACTGACTGGGGTTATAAAGTCGGAGGGCCCCCGACTCTGAAGAAGCCCC
>JAHWFP010202663.1:4357-19017 GCA_023313725.1 Lithobius niger | reverse complement strand
GACTTAACCACATGTGGAAGAAGATTGTTACCTTTCGTGCTGTATTAAACGCTACTAAAAAAAAATGTGCATTTACCGACTCATAAGCAGCTCAATTTCATGGCCGTGTCAGAGCCCGTCATTTGTGCGTGACTAGGATTAAGTGATGCTTCATACCAGCTGGTTTAGGTATATTTACCTGCGATACAGGTGTTAAAACAAAGGCGTTACTCTAAAGGAGAAGCTGTCAGTATGGTTTTGGTAAGTTTGTATAAAGTGTTTGAGATTTATAGTGAACTTAATGATGGATTTTGTGTGCAGATCGAACCCATTCGCAATGGATCTTTACCCGCTTTAGTTTGCTGCCATAGGAATAGGTTCGTCAAAAGCAAGGAACGGAAAAAGATGCACCGGTCTCTAGGATGAAGTAAAATTGTTTTTTGTTTGGAATTTTTGACAGTGTCAGTGTGAAAAAGCTGCATTTTAGTATCACTGCATTTTACCATTACTTACGTTTTAAAGTACCACAAGAGCCTTCAAAAATGTAATATTGTGTTGCAATGGACAGAACGGCAAAAACGGTAAATATGATGACTGGGTTGGTTTGAAATTTAATTTTCACAATATATCATTTTACCCTCTCAGAACGCTAAAAATGGTGGGGTAACCATGATTGCAAGGATTCTTTGTTCTGCCTAGTAGTGTAAATAATGGTATGGGATAAAATTTGCCCTGATGCCATTTTGGTCTACTTTTGACGACAATGATATCCATCGTTTTGAAGAAAAAAATACATTTCAATTACACCATGCTTAGATTGTTTTCCAACGAGTATGAAATTAGATAACGTAAAAATTAAATTTTAAACCAGTCAAATCATTACAGCTGCCTTTTTTGCTATTCCATCCGTTGATATGCAATGTTAAGCGGATAGTCTTTGTGGCACCTCAAGATATAACTTCAGAGAAATAAGAATTTTTATTTAGAATAATTACAATAATATAACTTTTTCACATACGAGCGTGCAGAAAAGTAAGGAAAGAGTCATGGTTATGACCACTAACATTCATCCATAATATTAAAAAACATGAAATGAGAAATTTAAAATGGTTAAACCATATAGTGATACGAGTTTTCTTTTAGTTTTAACGCCTTAATTTCTGAATAATATCCCCGGAAATTATTTGTGGTACCACACTTTGAAATTATGAACGATTTCCAGAGAAATTTCTCGCAAATGTGAAGGCAAAAAAATTAAGTTACAGCAATGAAACGCCAAATGCATGTCTGATTTAGTTGTCTTTCATTTGGAACTTTACTCACGTTAACCTTAGGTCCTGAGAAGTATCAATTATCAGTTATTTAATTTCATTTCAGGTAGTAGAATCGTACATTAGATAATATTCAAAAGTGTAAGAATGCTCGTTTGTTTTAGTTACCTTGTGACAACACATGGTAGCAAAGCCCTACCGAAGTTGACCAATGAAGATGAAAACGATGACTGCAATCATCTTGATTACACTGAAAATTCGCAAAGCATGAAAGCATTCGTGCGTAAAGCATTCCTTAGCAGGAGAGAGGTTGAATGAATTAAATGGAAACAACAGCTTGTGTTACATTGGAAATATTACACTCCATATTGAATAGCAGCCAGTAAAATGAATACTGAAAGTGAAACATCCAAACATCCAAAGGTACATTACTAGGTTTAAACTATATGTATGTTTGTCAGTACAGGAGAATTTTTCAAACTGTTTATCCACTCGGAATCATGCATGGCATTCACTTGGTGCTACGTGGGTTTTCAGCCTTTTCTGACACGGAAACATGGAATTCGTAATAAATCGCCTTGCTAATTCGTGACCAGCCCTGATAGCAGAAAAGATTTAAAACGAATAAAGTCTACTAAAATTCCACAAATAAACACAGTGGTCGCAGAACGTTTCGCGATTCAATTCATCCCGTTGTCAAGTGCTTAAAAAGTTTGGAAAACTCATGTCAAAGTCAAGGAACACTACAATTTAAAAGTTTAAAAAATAAATTAAAAACATGAAGTTGAATGTTTAGCAACTTGTCAAGAACAGGTAGCCAAAAACAAGACTCCCGACCTTCACGTGAATGCAGGTTCGAAACGCTATGTTACCATTGTGTTTATTTGTGCAACTTTAGTAGGCTTCATTCTTTTCAAATCCTCTTATTGCGTTCAGCTTAGATATAGCAGAAAATATGAGAGCTACGATGATGTTGGATTTATTTGGAGTTCAGTTTCAATTACGAAATAACTATCCATTACAAAATACAGACATACTGTGCGAAAAGCTTACATTGAAAATTCCTACACCTACGTCAAGCATAACTACAACTTACATTAGGCTTAATAGATGTTTAAAAAAAAACTAAAGAGGAAAACTAAATACAGATGCAAACCTATTTAAGTTTCCTTTTGGACTTATATGTCAGACTGCCTGAGCGGGGAATCAAACCCAGGAGCTTTGAAACCAAAGGCCAAGGTCCTACCGCTGAGCCAGACTGACACGGCCAAAAGGAAACGTCCATAGGCAGCATTTAACACGTGCATATATACATATAAACAAACAATTTCCAATCGCAACTGTCAGTCTGGCTCAGCGGTAGGACCTTAGCCTTTGGTTTCAAAGGTCCTGGGTTCGATTTCCCTCTCAGGCAGTTTGACATATAAGTCCAAAAGGCAACGTAAATAGATTTGTATCCGTATTTAGTTATTTCTTGTGAGCCTTTGGCTTTCCAGTCTTTAAAGAGGAAAAGCAGTCTTATATCACTTTTAGCACAGTTGGATCTGGTTGGATCGGCGATTTCACAGCTGCTACCATCTTTCACGGGTGTTTCAATTGCCTGCGACGAAATCACACTGTACTGCGGTCATTACGCGGTAGAAACTGAGTATATTTTGCCTTCTTTAAAAAGTAGTTCATATGTTTAAGTTGTTGGCACGCTCGTTCACAAGAAATTGTGTATTAATTAATACCGTTTTTAGCCTGCCTATAAAATACAACGATCGAGAATATGCAGGTTTAGCCTGCGTATAAAATAATGAAAGTCGATATTATATTATTACAAAGCCATTCATACACTTGGATCTGGCTGAATCGGGGATTTCACTGCTGACAATATTTTTTGTTGGTGGTTGATTAGCATGTAGTGAAATGAATATCACACTGTACTTCTGTCATTATGCGATGGAAGATGAGTATATTCTGTATAGTTTAAAGAGTAGTGGATGTTTAAGCCATCGGAATATTTTGTTCATGAGAAATTGTTTTATTAATGACTACCATTTTGAGCCTGACTTAAAATAAAGTAGTTGAGAATATGCAGGTTTATGCTGCCTGTATAGTATAACTCCAAGAGGCAACGTAAATAGGTTTGCATCTGTAATTATTTAATAACAATCATTAATGTATAGTGTACAACATAATGGCAGTCAAGATTATCGTAAAGTCATGACAGCAATAAAAGGTTTACCAAATACCTTATTTCGATATTATAATGGAAAATATAAGAATATCATCGTAGAACAAGTTTACGTCACCAACATTTCTGCTACATTGGCTACATTAAATCCAATATGTAATACATGAAAATAAGTATACAACATTCTTATTACATGGCTTATGTAAATCACGCCTTTTTTCATTTTTTAACTCACTTTGTACTCTACGGCTGAATCTTTGTCACGGGCGACTGACATTAACGCTATCTAGCACACCAGATGGCGCTGTTGCAGAACGATTTGCCGCTTTATTTTACGGTTTATTTTTGCCTTTTTGTTTTCGTACTAAGTTTCTAAGAAAATGATGATTTTGTTATTTAAAAAATACATTTAAATTAGTTTTTCGAATGATGCTATTCTGGAGACTATGGGATTGGTCGTTCTCGAATTATTTAGCAGAAAACTACAAAAAAAAAGGTCCTGAAAAAGTCAAGGTAGTGGAGGATACTATTTCACGAACTCGCTGAACATTTTTCATGGGGCAAAATTCGTCTATTATCCTTCCCTGCCACCTAGACTCCCATCCATGCAAACCGTTTTTCGTTCGTTAAAAGCTTGTCGAAAACCACCTGGAAATATTCATGTGTTATCCAATATCCCCTCAGGCAGGATGAACCTCTAAACTTCTGAAAAGCTCTTCTTTCACGTCATAGTTCTCTTCAAAATCCATAGTTGATGACTACAGCAGGATTTGCTCGTTGTCCCAGGAGAAGTAGGCATAGCACCAACACAGGCATTCACTACGCAATTTTGAAGCTTCTCGGCAAGGTCTTCGAAAACTCAACACTGGATTGATTCAATTCAGGAGGGAAGAGAATGGTGCACGTCATACTTCTTTTCAAAATCCTAGCTAATATCTACAGCAGGATTTGTCCCAGTAGATGCGTGAATAGCAACAATACAGGCATTCATTACGCAATTTTGAAGCTTCTCGGCAAGGTCTTGGAAAACTAAACACTGGAATGATTCAAATCAGGAGGGAAGAGAATGGTGTACTACATTCACGGAACACGGAGCAGGCTACTCTATGAGGGTTTAATCTTCTCTTTTCAACCTAGTGCTAAATAGTAATAAACATTAAAAAACACTTGGCACAACGAACAGAACGAGATAAAAACTCATTGGCAACTCATATTTGGGACATAAAGCCACTGGTCCCATTAATCATAGGAAATTCTATGTTAAATAGTTAGAAATGCTGCGAAAGTGATGAAATGGTGGTGATTCTATGTCATATTGCTCCAACCAGAAGCAGTCACTTTTTGCGCAACGTAACATCAATCCAAGATCTAGTACGTCTTGTTTCAAAAGTAAGGGTGAGTATGGTTATTCACAATTTGCATATCAGTGTTTAAAATAAAGTCTTAAACGGCAGCACCACATTCTGCTTCTGCGGCATCCCGAATACATGGTTCTGGACCCCGAGTAAACTTTGAGCATTAAAATCCCCACAAATAATGACCAATGAATCCAGTCAGCTAGTAAGGCCCAAAAATCAAGCTGCTCATTACGGTTCATGCATCCCCCTAGATAGACTTAAGAAACTACCGCGCTCCAATCGCCAAACGTACAACGAACAGTAGCGGTTTCATTATTACTCCTCTCTGAGTGATAAAAGTGGATTGGCAAAGAGCCCTGGTAACAATCACCAAACGAATTTTACTTCTAACAGTAGGGAGGGGGAATGAAGCTTAAGAGCGTGTCGACAGCCAGGTAATTAGCACCAACCTCAGTTACAAATGGCAAGCATGTTCTAGCCAACCAGGTAATAGAGTTTTATCACGAGGTAAGTACGGGTTTTGAATAAGAAGAACATCCCAGCAGTCACCAGGTATTTTGCAGTTTACACTAGCTTTACATTCTATGCTGAGATTGACCTGACAAAATTGGATCGTCTTTTAGAACATCGTAAACAGTCTGTCTCTTCACCTCGTAAGTCTTTTAAAGGCATAGGACAAACAGCACTAAGTGCAAGATGATTAGGGTTTTAGTTTTTGTTAGCAACAGAATTGGGGCTGTAGATTTTCCGAGGAGCAGACTGAAAGTGCAGTTGGAAAGGTAATGGAAGTAGGTTTGCATTTGTTTATTCATGCTAGAGGTTATAGTCAACTGGTTCGTTTTATGAGAATATTAGTCCCTTCCTTAAAGGTAAATTGGAAATAAGCCAGCAGCCAGAATCATACGCTAGAAGTAAAATAGTAGAGTAAGCCACCGTTATGTACCTACGTTTCATTCAAGTGACGTGGCCCACATTTGAACTAGTGAACTACTCCATAGCCAGATCATTACCATTCAGGCATTCAACATTCATACCATTTACCGATATGGCCACTTGTCCACTGCTATAAAAAACTCTCACTGAACCCATGAGCCAACATCCGGAGGCCGCTCGCGGCTTTTTGAGGTAGTCGCACTACCAATGGCCTATACCGATATGGTCAGTATCCGGCTAAAACATAGCCGCCAAAACATCACGTGACAAAAACATATCGAACAAAACATCACGGGGACAAACCATCGCACGTTCAAAACATCGCAAGGAAATTACATCGCAGATACAACACCACAAACAATAACATTGTGGACGAAACATCGCACGGATGAAACATCGTGGACGAAACATCGCAAATAAAAAAAATGTGTTGCTGTTTAAAATATTTAATAAGTTGAAAGTTAACCTTAGAAGGTGAAGTTTTAAAAACTTATTTATATGCAAAATCTTTTGTTAAATAAAATTTTTTGAGTGGGAAGGGGAGGGGTTAAAACTTCACCTTCTAAAGTTAACTCTCAACTTATTAAATATTTTAAACAGCAACAATTTTTCTTATTTGCGATGTTTTGTCCACGGTGTTATTGTTCGCGATGTTGTATCTGCGATGTAATGTCCCGACGATGTTTTGTCCGCTGTGTTTTTGTCACGCGATGTTTCGGCAGCGATGTTTTAGCCTGGATCCGGAATGGTCACTTGTCCACTGGCATAAAAATAACTCACTGAACCCGTTATGAACGTCACAACCAAGATGCAACGTAAGATTTTCTTTCCTTGCATCTAACTTAAAGCCCAAAGAGGCACACCCAGTACCAATGGCCTTGGGCCTTGGACCTCATCTTTGTTGCTAGAGCTAATACTAATAAAGCTACGGAATGTATCTTGGCATCGTGTTATTATTTTCTTATATTAAATTGTGAATATTAATATGTAAAGAAACCTTGGTTTGGTTCTGGTTCAGGACACTGCTGGTGATGTCATCACCACAGATTGGAACTGATGGCAGTAGAGGCTATGGTACATACTGTGCCTCCATTCATGAACTATCATTTTAAACAGCCCATGGTGTATAGTTTGTTCCACGTTATGTTTACAGGAACCTGACTGTATGACACCATGTTTCCTTGCACTAAGAGTGCAAAAACTTGTGGATATCACGTTTGCAGACTCTGTGCAGTTCCTGTTAGAGTCTACGAGTAAGACATTTACGAGTTTTTTGCACTCGTAGTGGAAGAAATGTGGTGTCATACAGTCGGTTTCCTGCAAACATAATGTGGAACAAGCTATAAAAGGGACTTCCCTCCAGTTACTCCTCAGTCTGGGAGCTAGACCCTGACCAGCAATGGCTCTTCTAGGATAGTGCAGCATAGCCTTCCCAAACAAGTCCAAGTCTAGAGCAGCCCTTCTGAACCACTACTAACATCTAGAAGCATTAAACCGCGTGGCACTGTGAATAAACCGTTGAGTACATCTAAAAACCGTCTATTCACCTTATATCACTGGCCAGCATTGCATAAGTAGTGCATCGGACGTCTATCGTAAACACCACTTACCTACATAAGCATATTGGACTAATTTTATCATCTGGTGCATCAAGCCATTTTATTTTGCAAGAAGACTAGTCCTTGATTGCCCAAAATTTGCATGAACTTGCAAGAGTTCCAAATATAAGCACTTTCTCTTTCTTTTATTTCTACATCATCAGTTTTCAAGATCCTGCTGCGAGCATATTACTATAAAGGTGCTTTTAAGACGAGGGCTCTGCTATTCTCTACTTTACTAAGAAAACTTCACTACTTGTGTGCAATATTTAGGCCTACAAGGCTAGCCTATACTATTAAATATCGTGCTACAAATGACTTTTATATGTTCAAGTGTAATTTCAAGTAGGCCTGCTGTTTCGAATTAGCCTAAGGATAAAACTTCATTTTATTTATCATGAAATTTAAATATGGATAGGTCCACAAGAGCCAATCCTAAGTTAGTTCCTGATCTTTTTTATCCAAATAATATTAGAACGCCAAGGAGGCTTAGGAGCAAAAGTTTCTTTGGATGATTTGAACATGACTTTGTCATATATAAGTTCACCAACTGTTACTCCACGCAGTGCTCCATGTAGGTTATATTACAGCTAAGGCTATCTACAACTCCTGTGGTGCCTGTCATTAGTGTGAACTTGCATCCACTTGCTTTAAATTTTCTACTACTGTTCCTGCTACAGTATATTTATTTTCAAGAACACCAGGATTTGGATTACTTCCGGCTTTTTCATCTGTAACTTCTACTCCACCTGTTCCATTAACTCTTACTTCGACGAACGTGTCCGGACAGGTTCATACAAGATCTGTTGTGACCAACAACTCTAATCTTCAAACGTTTTTAAATCCTTCAAGCATTTCTACACCAGTGACAGGAAGAAGACCAAAGACTGTCAAGCCCCAACAGCGTTTTCCAAACTATGAATCCTCAATCTCAAGTTTCAGCAAGTGGTCCATTATTGCTGGATTTGTGTTAAGAGGTTAACTCTAGTTAAATTTCTACAGTGTGATGCTGACTATGCGGCCATTAGTGCAGCACCAGTTCATCTGTATACTTCTCCAGCTAGTGTTTTAAATTCTCCTGTTATGGCAACTAAGAATAATCCAGTAAGCGATGGTTTTAGTAACATTCCTCCTTTTGCAACACCTGGTGTTTCAAATTCTAAGAATAATTTATTAACCCACATGCCTAAATTAGAAGCCTTGAAATTAAAGGAATTAAATAGCATAAAGATAAAAATTTCCTTGCTGCTTTTATTAGGAAGATTGAAAGAATTCTAAAAGTTAGGGAAGTAGACGAACTTAAATTTCTGCATAAAACTGTGCCATCTTGACTTACTGGTGAAGCTGTGGACTTGTTTCAGAATATAAGCCCTTTTATGGATGTGAAAATAAAATAAAAAATTATCCAGGTTTCAGAACCGCTCTCATGGCCGTAATTTGCTGAACAAGTTCGAAATTTGCAAATGCAAGAAAATGAAAGCATTACTAATAATTTTAGCCATTCGGCAACACTGTCTCGGGAACATCTAGCAAACTGGGATCCATGTAACATGTCCATTGATCAGCTTTTCCCTCGGAAATTCCATTCTACATCCCACTACCACCCTGCCACTCCTTTCTCATGTTGTTTCCAGCCTTATTTGTTTTTTTGGTCTCGAACCCGCATGTCGGGCAGCAAGGCGTGGGCTTGTCCGCCGTGCTCCTAATTTCCGATGCCAAACACCATGTTCGCAACAACGGCACGCGGCTTTATCGAAAGCCACACAATTGATGATCCCTTGCAGTGTCTGGCAATCTGAGGCCCATTGCCCTTCACGACCGGTTGCTGTTTCCGCGTGGTGCAATCACATCCTGCTATCCCGCACCCAGATGCGGGTTCCGCGGGTGTTGCACAATATTGCACAACGTTGCGTCATGTGGCAACTACTTCTCGATCTTGCATACATTTGAGCAGAAGCGATGTGCAGTGGTCAGGCGTGGCCGTATATAATGGCCTACCCGCCGCATGTGAATCATTTCTTCGACCAGAAGCGGGCAACCAGGATGATGGCTGCAGAGGCGCCGATGGACGACTTTCCCAGCTACGCCGTAGTAGAGAAGTCTAGGGCCGGCAAGAACCGGAGGCAACTTCATCGGGTTTGGACGGAAGAGCTGAGCGAGTACCAGGACAAGAAAGGTTTCTCCGGACCTCCAATGGGCTACATTGGCAGATGCAACAAGAAGAGCAAGGAGTTGGATTTTTTCATGGAATTATTCGGGGAGACTGCAGATTTCATCATAAGGAGGACCAACCAATTCATGGACGACAGGGCCAGCAATGCCAGACGCAGCACACGGAACGTCACGTCAGCCAACACACCAGGACCAAAAGGCAATGCAGGGACTTCGACTCAAGGGGAGCCACGTCCATCACCACCCCACATCACTTACTGCCAGTTTTTGCCACTCACTGGAATTCCGACTGAACCACAGCTGGGAATACCACAACCAGACGTCCACATGGAAGAAGCCGGGTCAAGCCAAGCACAGCCGCCAATGCCAGAAACAGATGTCGCCGAGGAGGAGGAGGACGAATCAGACTACCCATATTACTGCGAGGAAAATGAGGACTACTATGAAGGCAGCAGCCAAGAATCAGATGAGGATGAGTTAGATGACGAACTAAAAGAAACCGAGTCAGAGGACGATGCCGACGCCTGCCTTACGACGTCTAGCAGTGAGGAGGAAGCAGCAAGGCCAGACAGTCCATCACCACCGCTAAGGCCAGAAAGCCCACCACGACCTCGAACCTTAACAGAAACCTCTACTCCCATGCCAAGGCAATCATCAGAAGCGACGTTGCCCACATATGAGCCCGGTTGGTCGGTCCTACTACGTCCCACACCAGCAGAGGCGGTCTCGTCGTCCAGCCAAAATACCAAGCCAAAAGCCAAAGTCGCAACATCGCAGGCGCGGCCATTTATGAGACGAACCAAAAGAGGAATCGTTCGCTTCCCTCGGGGTCTTTCAGGTAGATTCAGAAGTAAGGAATCCGAGGAGATAATCTGCATCGTTTCGTCAGATGAGGAGGAAGAAAGAGCCACCACAACGACAGCCAACGTAGTCGAGCCACCACCCCCACAATCACCGCCACCGTCACTGGAACCGAGTAAACTAGAAGCCATGAAACGACGCTGGCGAGTAGTACTGTACGACAAGATCTACAGAAGTAATATGTTCCCCGAGCCACCCGAGCAAAAAAGGACACGATTATTGCCTCCTCGAAGTTGCTACCTCCAGGAGATGCGCCACGCCAGGATAACCCAATATGTCAATCACCGTTTCAGCCAACAACAGTCTCAGCCAAGCGCTCCACCAGTACAATCCCCAGAAGACTCGAGAACAAAACCCCCAGAAGATCTGAGCACAGGACGGTTGGTGCTAGAGCAGATGTGTGCAGAGGTGGACAAGACACTCAGGAGGCAGTCAGAGTCCTCGTCGTCAACGTCGCCGATCCAGCCAGCGCAAATCCAAAGGGAAGAAGCAGGGGCTAACTCTAGCCAAGAGCCAGCTGCCAAGGAGACACCTTCAACGGTCGTATCGTCGCAACTCCCTCAGCCAGGGGAACAAGCAGAGGCCACTTCCAACTCCAACTCCAGCCAAGACCCAGCAGTAACGACAACCACGCAAGCCTGCCAAACATCGCCGAAACGGAAGAAACCACATCCCACTCCCGCTTGGGTACCATTGACGAAAGACGAGTTGCTGGCTTTCATCGGAATACTGATAATCATGGGTTACAACGACTTGCCGGAGATGGCGCAGTATTGGTCCACGTCCCCAGACCTGGGAAACCACTCCATCAGATCGACCATGACCAGAACAAGGTTCAATCAAATTTGGAACAACTTTCGGCTGTCCGAAGAACCGTCTTTCACTGGTACCGATCCCCAGACTGCATCGCCCACGACCAGGCAAGCCATGGAAGAGCAGAAGGCCAAGGAGGACATGGACGCAATAATGAAGGTTCGACCGATGATGGAGGCTATCAACCAGGCATTCCGCAAGTGCAGGAACCCCGGATCAGTTCTCTGCATAGACGAGTCAATGACTGCATACACTGGAAGATCCAAGATCAAGGTATACCAGCCCAAGAAGCCCATCAAGGTCGGCTTTGAACACTTCACTCTCTGCGACCCGTTCGACGGTTACATACTCAACGACGAGGCACACATTGGAAAAAAGCGCCACATGGCCATTGACCCCGCCCAAGACCCCGCTAAGGAACTCGAGAACAACAAGATGGCTCACACAACGATCTACACCGCGCGCCACTACCTCAACCAGGGTTACACCATCGTCTGTGACAACCGCTTCACTTCGGCACTGCTGTTTCAGGTCCTCTACACCAAGCTAGGAACCTTCGGATGCGGGAGCCTACGCGCCAATGCTGCCGGAATGCCATACGAGTTCACGGAGGAGTTGCGCAAATTCAAGAAAGAGCACGAACGTGGCGACAGTATCCTGCGTCAGAGCGGCCGGCTACTGCTGAGCATCTGGTGTGACACCAAGGCCGTCCCTCTACTCAGCACCCACGTGGATCCCTTGGCCGGAAAATGTACCGTCGGAAGACTCATCGGGGGCCAGAAACACCTAGTCACTTGTCCACCGGCAGCCATGACTTACACGGAGACCATGAATGGCGTGGACATGGCCAATCACCTCATCTCCTCGTTCTACGTCGGCAGGAGGTCGATTAGATGGCACCGCTACCTTTTCTTCCAAAAGCTCAACCAGATTCTCGTCAATGCCAGGCTCAACATGGTCATGGTCTGCGGCCTCGATAGGGCTGGCAAACGCTCCCAGTTGACTTACCGAAGATCGCTGGCCAACCAACTCATCAACCGAGTACGCAAGACACGCCTCATAAGACTTCCAGCCATTTTGGGTACCAGTCATCGCCACGAAAAGAGTACGAGGAGCCGCAGATGCCAGGTGTGCAGGAAGTACAGACAGGAACGGCACGAGACCATCTGGTGGTGCGCAACTTGTCGCACGAACGTGTGCACGGACGAAAGCTCGAGAAGAAGGCACGGTGGACGAACTTGTTGGCAGCTGCATCAAGATCGCCTGGATCTCGATTTTTAGGCTGAATTTTCATTGAACCTGTATAGCTTTGTACAGCCAAAGCCGAATAAACCTTGTAACCTTTGTTCAGAATTATGTTTTCCCTTTGCCTAACTGTGACTTTGACTTTTCAGGAAAAGACTAAAAGCCCCAAACCTCACTGACACTGGACCCGGTATTCGTCGTGGCTTCAGGTACTCAATCCGAGCCTGAAACCGCGACGAATGCCAGGTCTCAGGTGACGGCGGGGTGTGGGGTTTTCTTTGGGTGGAACTTAGCCAAATTCTCTGGGTATTGCGATGTTAACCGTCACCATATTGGGTAATGAAAAAAGGTCAGAAAAAAAGCCAAACCCTGCCTCATTGCAGGGTCTGGCAAGACTTGGACTTAGCCAAATTCTCTGGGTATTGCGATGTTAACCGTCACCATAAGGGTTAAAAAAAAAGCCAAACTCCACCATTGCGGAGCTTGGCTAGTATGCGGGTCTCTTTTGATTCAGGGATGGTCGAGACCAAGTCCATCCCCTCAGTACAAAGTCCCATTTTTTTGGACTTAGCCACATGCCAAGTCATCATCCAAGTCATCATCCAGTAAGGGTCATCCTCAGGCTTGTAAGTAGTGGTCTCTGCCCCACCACCACACCCTCATGATCCACAGTCATCGATCGCCTAACCTTCGAGACCAGAAGGAAAGACGGGCCTCAGGTGGATCACTACACTAAGGAACTCGTCGAAAAACACGAACGTCCCAATGTTCGACGCCTAGCCACCTCGTCTGCTAGCTAGTTC
Source organism: Lithobius niger (assembly GCA_023313725.1). Lineage (NCBI taxonomy): Eukaryota > Metazoa > Arthropoda > Chilopoda > Lithobiomorpha > Lithobiidae > Lithobius > Lithobius niger. The sequence continues at coordinate 5,805 of JAHWFP010202663.1, read as the reverse complement.
ATGAATGTCTCGTCAAACACCCACTTTAGTATAGCACTGGCAACGCTCGAAACGACTGCCTTTCAACAAGTTCCAACCAGTCTTTGCTGCAGGTCCAATAGCTCAGCTACAGTTCAGAATGGAGTACCACTCGTCACCAAAACGAAGCCACTAGTCCAACTGCTCCGACCAGTTCCAAGAGACCTCTCCGAGCTTAAAGGGACACCGCCACTATTGCCACTAGGTCCGGCAGCACTCTGGAGATGTACTACAGGACGAACCCACAGCTCACTGCCAAAGCGTTGCCACCAGTCCAAATGGCTCAAACAGCTTAGAACCTTCCAAGCCCGAAGATGAGGCCAGGCTGCTCGTCGCCAAGTCTTTGCTGCTGGTCCAGCGGCTCAACCCAGTTTAGAACGGGGATCTGCCAGCACGAAGGCAAGGGGGATCCGTCGCTCACCACCAAAGCGTCGCCACTAGTCCAACTGCTCCGACCAGCTCAGAGACAGCCCACCCTCAAGGGAACGAGTGCTCACCACCAAGTCTTTGCTACTCGGTCCAACGGCTCAACCCAGCTAGAAAGGCGTCCCAATCATCACCAAGCAAAGCCACTAGTCCAAATAGCTCCAACCTAGTTTAGAACATCGACCCCAACATCGAGGACTTACACAGCTCATCACCAGTCTCGCAATTCGGTCCAGGTTGACTTACGAGGAGTGAGGTCCGCTAGCAGGACCCACAACCAAAGCCACTAGTCCAAACAACTCGTCCAGTTCAGAACAGTGCACCCAAAGGACGACATTGCTCACCGCTCGTCTTGCTTACTCAGTCCAACAGCTGGTTTCGAAAGGCGTGCCGATTTCCACCAAAGCCACTAGTCCAAACAGCTCAACAAGCTTAGAACGAAACGTCGAACCTAAAGGCAAGGGATCCATCCTCACAATACTGGGTGATCGTCGATAGGACAGCTTACGTTTGCACCAGTCTTGCAACTCGGTCCGAAGGGTCGACTCTGGTTTAGAACGGGGATCTGCCGGCACGAAGGCAAGGAGGATCCGTCGCTCACCACCAAAGCATCGCCACCAGTCCAAACAGCTCGACCAGCCTAGAACTTCGGGACCACAGTGCTCATCAGCCAAGTCTTTTGCCACCAGTCCAATGGCTCCACTCCAGATCAGGATGGCAGATCCAAGCCCGAAGGCGAGGGCCCACCAATTCATCACCGAAGTATCGCTACTAGTCCAATGGCTGCAACCAGCTTTGAGCAAATGACCCACACGCCGTCCTCATCAACAAGCCAACCACTTGGCCGATAGCGTCACCGATGCATGGTACAAGACCAACACCAGCAAATAACAACTCCACATCCAAGTCACAGAGACACCGAAGGGAATCGGGAATTTCTTTCTCGCAACAAACCCGGTATACTACCTGTAACCTACCCGCCGTATAGCCAGTGCGCCCGAGAG